>CAJHUC010000395.1:0-35327 GCA_905146915.1 Ostreobium quekettii | reverse complement strand
GGGATTACGCCAAGCAATGCGCAGCGGCGCTCGGCTACATCGGCCTGAGCAACCTCGACAGGGTGAGCATCATCCCGTTTAGCTCCAAGCTCGACGGGCGCATGCCGCCCACCCGTGGTAAGGCGCAGATCTTCAAGATCTTTGACTTCCTGAGCTCTGTGGAACCCGGCGAACAGACGAGCCTTGGCGATGCCTTCAAGACATTCGTCGCGCAGAACAAGCGCCGCGGGATCGCCGTCGTGATCTCGGACTTCTACGATCCGACTGGTTTCGAGAAGGGCCTGAACTTCCTTCGCTACCACAAGTTCGATCCGATCGTGTTGCACGTGTTCGATGATCGCGAGCTCGATCCATCGCTCCATGGCGAGCTCCAGTTGGTCGATTGCGAGACCGGTGAGGTTCGCGAGATCACGGTTACTGAAGGGATCCTCAAGCGCTACCGTCAGGTGTGGGAGAAGTTCTGCGACGAGATCGACACCTATTGCAGCAAGCGCGATATCCTCTATTTCCGCGTCCCGATCCAGGTGCCCTTCGACGAGCTCGTGTTGCGCGTCTTTCGCGCGGGCGGATTCATCGGATGACCCCTTTCTCTCTCTTCCTTTCGCGCTCACTTTGGCGCGTGACCTCTGCGGGAGCTTGAACAGACATCATGCAGTTCACTGGCTTACCCTTCGAACAGATCGCGCAGATCGGGGGCGCAGCGGCGGCGATTATCACCGTCCTCTACCTGCTCAAGCTGCGAAAGCGGCGCGTGCAGGTGCCGTTCTCCCCGCTCTGGGGTCAGGTGCTCGCCGAGTACCGCCAGCAGTCCGACTGGTGGCGTCGCTTGCGGCGCCTGCTCTCGTGGTTGTTGCAGCTCTTGCTCGTGGCATTGATCGCGTTTGCCCTGGCAGATCCTCACCCGGAGGGAGAGATCACCGAGGGGCGACATATCGTCCTCTTGCTCGACTCCTCCGCCTCGATGGCCTCGACCGATGTGCAAGGTGGCGTCAACCGCCTGCACGTCGCAAAGCAAAAGGCCAGACAGATCCTCGAGACCGTCGGCGCCGAAGATCGCGTCATGCTCGTCAACTTCAATGATCAGCTCCAGCCGTTGTCACCTTTTGTCGCCGAGGTCTCGCTCATCGAGCAGCCCTTGCGCGATATCAAGGTCGTGGCCACAGGCACGCGCTTTGATCAGGCGCTCAGGTTCGGGGCAGATTCGCTCAAGGATAAGAAGCGTGGCGAGTTGATCCTGCTCAGTGATGGCGCCGGGTTTAACAACGAGGAGCTCGAAGCGGTCGACTTCGCCGAGAACACCACCGTGCGCCATATCAAGCTCGGTGAGTCCGCTGGCAATATCGCTGTCACCGCGTTCAGCGTGCGACGTTATCTGGCGAACAAGCTCGATTACGAGCTGTTCGTGCGCGTCGACAACCTCTTTGACCGACAGATCGATGCTGAATTGCAGATCCTCGCCGACGGCAAGCTCGTCGATACCAAGCCGATCAAGCTCGAGCCCAAGGGCTCGCTCCAGCAGTTCTATCCTTCGCAGGCCGTCAGCGGCGAGAAGCTCGAGGCGAGGGTCAAGATCCTCACCGCGGATGCGCGCGATGTGTTCCCGCTCGATGATAAGGCTTTCGCGCTCTTGCCTCCGACGCGTCCTGTGAAGGTGTTGCTCGTGACGTCTGGCAACCTCTACCTCGAGGGGACGTTGCTGCTTAACGCCAACATCGACCTCGATCGCATCACTCCTGGCGAATACAACCCCGGGACGCATGGCGAGGGGAACTACGATGTGGTCTTTATCGATCGCGAGATTCCCTCGAATCTGGCGGCTTCCGGCAATTATGTCTTTGTCTCTCCTGGCGGTGAGAATTCACCTTGGGAGGTTTCGGGGCAGGTCGCCGATCCGATCATCACGAGCTACAAGAAGAGCCACCCGTTGATGCGCTGGATCGGAATGCGCGATGTGAACATCGGGCTGGCTTCAAAGCTCAAGCTCGGCAAGGGAGACACGGTCGTCGCGTCTGCGTTTGGCACGCCGATGATCGTCACTCGCGACGAGGGCACGCGGCGCATGATCGCCATCGCCTTCGACATCAGGAACTCGGATTTGCCGCTTCGGGTGGCGTTCCCCGTGTTGATGATCAACCTTGTGGATTACTTCCAACTCGATGACTCGAGCCTGATCCAGGACTTCGCCACTGGCGAGACCTGGAGCGTGCGCGTCTCACAGGAGGAAGGAAAGGCGATGGTGACGAGCCCTTCGGGCGGCACGCGCGAGGTCCCCATTTATGGTGGGCAGGCGCTCGTGTATGGCGAAGAGGTCGGGTTCTACGAGGTCCAGGCTGGCAGCGAGATGCAACGCGTCGCGGCGAACCTGAGCGATCCCAATGAATCACAGATCGCGCCTAAGGAGCTGGAGCTTCCTGGACAGGAGGTCGCCAGTGATACCAACGAGCTCTTCTTCAACCGCGAGGAGCTCTGGATCTGGGCGATCCTGATCTTGCTCGCGCTGTTGGTGCTCGAGTGGTGGACTTACAATCGCCGAATCACGGTGTGAGGGAGGAGTGATGACATCCATGCTCAAAAAGCGCCTGCCTGACATCCTGTTCTGGACCTTTTTGCTGGCCGCCTGGCTCGGCATCGGTTGGGCGTTCTACAATTACGTGCTGTTGCCCGGTGGCGACATCATCGCGTTCGAATACCAGGGGCGAAATGTCGAGATCCTGGCGCCGCTGTTCTTTGGCGTCACGCTCGGCTTGCCGCTGTTCTGGATTATCCAGCGTTTTACCCTGAGTGATTTGCCCACGTGGCAGCGCTGGACCAACGTGGCGTTGCGCGCGCTGGTGGTGCTTTCGCTGGTCGGTGCGCTCGTGCAGGTCGTGTTGACGAGCTTCGAGTCGAGGATCTCGACGATCTTTATCGTCGACACCTCCGCGAGTATCCCGGACTCCGTGCTCGAGGAATCGCGCGATTACATCAACGAGGCGATCGCCGCCAAGGGAGAGCGCGACGAGGTGCAAGTCATCGCGTTCGCCTCCAGACCTTACCAGGTCAAGCTCGGCGAGGATGGAAAGCTCGCCGCGATCCCTCGCCCCGAGGGGGAGAAGGATGGCCTCGAGACCGATATCTCGGGCGCGCTGCGCATGTCCTACGGGCTCTTCCCGCAGGATCACTTGAAGCGCGTGGTGGTGGTTTCGGATGGTAACGCCACGCGCGGTGATTTCGTCGCCGAGTCCTACCGCGCCGAAGCCTACGGCATCCGCCTCTACAACAAGGAGATCGAGTTCAAGCCAAGGCCAGAGGTCTTGGTTCGCGGCGTGGATGTGCCCGACGAGCTCAAGATCGGTGAGCCGTTCGTGTTCACCGCGCGCGTGTTCTCGACGGTCAAGACGAGCGCGACGCTGACGCTCTGGCAGAATGATTTCAAGGATGGCACCCAGAAGGTCGAGCTCGAACCGGGGCTCACCGAGGTTCAGTTCAAGACCGAGGTGTACGAGCCTGGATTCCGCGAGTTCAAGGTCGAGATGAAGGTCGATGGCGAGGATTACTTCGCCAAGAACAACTCCTTCGTCTACAGCGCGAACGTGCGCGGGAAGCCGCGCATCCTCTATCTGGAGGGGGAGCAACGCGCCAGACACTACCTCCAGCGCGCCTTGCGCGGCGAGAACTTCGAGGTCGAGACGCGCGGTGAGTTCGGCGTGCCGACATCGCTCAAGGACCTCGAGGGTTTTGACCTCGTGTTGATGAGTGATGTGCCCGCGCTCAATGTCTCGGATGGGCAGATGCAGCTGATCGACCGCTACATCAAGGAGCTCGGCGGTGGCTTCATCATGGCTGGTGGCGAATCTTCGTTCGGTCCCGGCGGGTACAAGGACTCCCAGATGGAGAAGATCTTGCCGGTGAAGTTCGAGCCAAAGAAGGAGCGCAAGAAGCCGACGCTCGCGCTCCTGTTGGTGATCGATAAGTCAGGCTCGATGAGCGGTGATCGTATCGAGCTGGCAAAGGACGCAGCAAAAGCCGCCGTCGAGATCCTCCAACGCAACGACAAGGTCGGCGTGCTCGCCTTCGACGATGGCAACATGCCGCTCGTCAGGATGCAGTCGGCGACAAACCGCGTCAGGATCCTGAGTAACATCGGCAGGTTGCGCGCCTCGGGCGGCACCAACATCGCGGGCGCCTTGCAGGAAGCCTACGAGATGCTCGCGCTCACGCCCGCAAAGCTCAAGCACATCATCATTCTCAGCGATGGCCACAGCGATCAGGCGAACATCTTCTCCGAGATCCTGCCTGCGATGCGTATCGAGAATATCACCGTATCGAGCGTCGCGGTCGGTTCGCAGAGTGATACGACCTTGCTTCGTCGCGTCGCTGAAGGGGGAGGGGGGCGCTACTACTACACCAATGATCCCTACAACGTGCCGCGCATCTTCATGAAGGAGACCAACACGGTCTCGCGCACCTCGCTCGTCGAGGAGCCGTTCAGGCCGCGCGTGGTCAAGACCGCGCAGGCGCTCAAGGGGATTCCATGGACCTCGGCGCCGTACCTGCTCGGGTTTGTGACCACCAAGGAGAAGGACGCCGCCGAGGTCCTGCTCGAGACCGAGACCGGAGAACCACTGCTCGCGCGCTGGCGTTATGGCCTCGGTAAATCGGTCGCGTTCACATCCGATATCAAGAACCGCTGGGCGGTCGAGTGGATTCGCTGGCCTGGTTACGCCAAGCTCTGGGCGCAGTTGATTCGCGATACGATGCGCAATGATGACCGCGACACGCTCGCCATGCGCACGATCGTCGAGCAAGGCAAGGCACGCGTGGTGGTCGATGCCATCGATGACGAGGATCGATTTATCAATGACCTCGACTCGACCGTCGCGCTGACCACACCTTCTGGAAAGAAGAAGAACCTCAAGCTTCGCCAGACCGCGCCTGGACGCTACGAAACCTCGATCCCGCTCGAGGAGTACGGCTCCTACAACCTCAAGGCGCAGCACGATAAGAACGGGGACACCATCGCCGTCAGCCTCGGCACGGTGTCGAACCCTTACCCTCAGGAGTACCTGTTCACCGAGCCAAACCGCGATGTGTTGCGTCGCGGCGCGGACATCTCGCGCGGCGAGACGAACCCGGAGGTCAAGACGTTGTTCGACCCGATGGGCGAGGAGGTGAAGTACCGCAAGGAGCTCTGGCCGATCTTCCTGATGGTTGTGGTGGGGTTGCTGTTGCTCGATCTGATGTTCCGCAGGCTTCGCCTTGGCGGTCGCACCGAGCTTGCCTGGACGCACGTGCTCAAGAAGTGATTGCGTGAACCACCAGGCGGTGGCCCGCAAAAAAGAAGCCGCCGAACATTTATGCTGAAAGGTTGGAGTCGTCTGATTCCGATCAGCATAAATGTTCGGCGGCTTCTTTTTTGCTCAGGCGCCGGAGGCGCATTGCTACAGCGAGAACCCAAAGCCTGCGTGAAGCTCGGTGGTGCGCTGGATGTAGACACCATCATCGGGAAGCAGCGTGGTGGACTCGAGGCCGCTGGAGCGTTCGATCGCGCGGCGACCTCCGAACGTGAGGATGCCAAAGTGTCCGACCAGCAGCTTGAGGCGACCTCGCGCATCAGCGCCGACGATGGGCGCCGTATTGTCGAGGGTCGCAAACCCGAACCTGCCGCCGACCTCTCCCTCGAGCGAGACGCGCGCTCCTTGAATGCGCATCGTCGGAGCCAACCTGAGGTTGGTGACGGCGAGTTCGCCGAAGCCATCGCCAAAGAACTGCTTGGTGCGATCGAAGCCGACGCGACCGCCGAGGCTGACCAGTGGTTTGACGCGCGTGAACGCCGAGGCGGCGCCGTCGAGGTGGCGCCCGAAGATGTTTTGCTCAGGGATAGCAGAATCACTCGCCGGGTCCAGCCTGGCGCGCGCATAACTCAGCCTCGCCGAGCCATCCCAGCGATACTCCCAGCGACCCTTGCGAGCGAAGATCCCGTCCGCAGAGATGCTCCCGCCGAGCGGCAACAGCTCGAGCTCGGCGGTGTCCTTCTCGGCGAACACCGGGTCGAACATCCCCTCGAACATGACGGCGAAGGTCATGTGTTTGAGGCGTGGAGGATAGGGGCGGTTCTGGAGCAGTGATTCTCGCTCGGCGTTTGCTTCTGGAGCTGGAGAGGATGCCGCCGGTGATACTGATGGCGTCGGAGCGGGCTTCGAGGCCACCGTCGGCTCGACCTCGGGCGCAGGTTGTGTGGGCATCGGGCCTGTCACCGCGAGCGTCGCGAGGCGCTTTCGGTGCACGACGACCTGCGGTCGTGTCAGGAGGATAGTCGCGAGCAGGATGTCATCGAGCTCGCGCTCGAAGTCTTGCGAGTCCACGGTCAGCTTGGCGGAGAGGTCGCCTGCCTTGGTGCCTTCGGGTCCGATCGTGACGACCTGGTAGGTGCCTCCTTCCTTGCGGGCAAAGAGCATGACCGCCTCGACCTGCTGTTTTCGCATGATGCCAGAGACGGTGACAGGGTCAGCCTGGAGCAAGGTCTCGGTGTCGATGCCTTGCGCAGTAAGAGAGGCGCGAAACGCATCTCCATCCCTGGGGGCGACGCGCTCGTTGGCGGTGACGCGTGTCTTGACCGCCTTTGCCATGCGCGGCGAGACGTCCTTTTGCACGAGCACAGCCATCGAGATCGGGGCATCGATCGCGTCTGTGGTGCCTTGCTGGGCAGATGCCTCTGATCCGACAAGGCACACCATCGGTGCGATAAGTGTCAGTGCTAGCAATCGATTCATGGCGCTGCTTTTGCTCGAGAATGAGGTCCTACCCCTCTTAAATCGACCAGCCCAGGCTGATCCCACTCGTGAACGTCCAGGAGGTCAGAGGTCCCTGAGCGTCGAGGACATCTGATTCGATCTCCTCACTGGCATGATACATGGTGCTCAACCCTGGCCTCAAGAAGATGCGTCGTCCCAACAGGATCGATGCGCCGAAGTCGAAGCCGTAGCCGAAGACGCCGTTGCCGATACCCCAGTTCACTGAACCGAAATCGCCAAAGAGGCTCGCGTCGAACAAGACGATGCGGAGTGGGATACGGGCGACGATTCCACCATAACCCATGGTCATATTCACGGTCTCCCCGATGTAGAGATCGCGTTGGACGGCGAGCCCGAACATAGGGCCCAACTCGAGCCTGGCGAGGTCGATAAGCATCGCGTGGACGCCCGCCCGGATGCCGAGGTTGCGAACATGGCTGCTGCTATCAGGGAGCTCTCCTTCTGTTGCGGATGGCACCAGAATGCTGCTGCGTCCGTAGGTGACCTCGACATCGATCAGGCTCTTGAGCCACAGCGGATTGCGCGCGGTGATATGCGCGGAGAATCCCGTGTTTTGTGCAGATATCGAGGCCTGGTTTTCATCGATGCCTCGGTTTGCCTCGTTGATCCCGATATCGAGTAGAGAAATCGCTGGCCCGATCGAGAGAAAGAGCGTCTTCGTCTTTGTATCGGCACCTGGCGGTGTATCGGGCTCATCGGTCGTAAGAGCTTTTTCCTCTTCACGAAGTTCGAGTGATGCTGGTGCAGGGCTCGTGTCTGTATCCGAAGCGGCAATCGCCGTTTTGGGGTCTCTCGCTTCGATGGCCGCAGGTTCTCTCTTTTCGCCAGGAGCCAAATCTGGAGGAGTCGGTTTGGGGCGTTGTTCGCGCGCGGCGAGCACGGCGGGGGCGACGGTCGCGAAGCTCTTTATCAGCCCTGATGAGATCTGCCCGTCGTATTCTGGGGATGTCTTGTTAAAAGTGACAACTGTTGGTTCCTGTGGCTTTCCAGAAGGACTGACGGCAATGAGTCTGTATTCATTCGGTGCGCCTGAGCTCTCGACGACGATGATTGTCTCGACGCCTTGCTCGCGCATCATCTGAGCCACGAGCTGTTGTCGCTTCGGGTCAGTTTCGAGCGGTGCGCTCGAGACCGCCGCCAGCGCATCCTCGAGGAGCTGCGAGTCGATCAGATCGATCTTGGCGCTCCGCTCGCACTCCGCCTCGAGCGCCTGCTTGTGCATCGACTGATCGCCAGATTCGATGATCGCGACTGCCATTGGCGCGCGAGCTTCCTGCGCCTGCGCGCTCGTCGCGAAAATCACCGCACATGCGGAGAGCGTTGCCCATATACACTTATTCATTCTCTGCTTCCGGTGAATCGGTGGTCGATCAAAACGCGAACTCGGGCTGCTGTGAAAGTTATTTTCGCTGTCGCCAGCAGGACGAGCAGTATGACTGGAAGTTGTCGGGTCATGCGCACCTCTGGCTCGACCTGTTCAACGGGAGTAACCGAGCGCGAACTCGGCGAGGATCAGGCGTTGCCGGATTTCAGAGAGCGTGTTTGCCCCCGTGTCGACTTGCGAGCTCGCGTTGACAGCGAGACGTAACCCTGTGCTCAAAGTTAACCCTCGCTTGCCCACGAGAAAGCGAGCTCTCGGCTGGAAGCTGATGCCCGAACTAAAGCTGCCTTCTCCGACCGCGAGCCTACCGAGCTGCGAAAAGAATGAGAGATCGACGAGCGCTCTCCCCTTGGTGACATGCATCGATAGTCCCAGCTTTCCTGTAGTTAGCCTGACCTGGTCTTCATAAATCCAGAACGCCGCGCGTTGATGTTCCACGCCTAACGCCGGTCCGAGTTGCACGGCGCGTTTGGAAGGAAGGTCGAGCTTGAAGTCGAGCGCGGTCCGCCAAAGCCCGAGCGCTGGCACGTCAGGGGCGGGCGGACCGGGGCTCGTGTACTTTAACTCCTCTGGAAGCAGCGGTGATGCCACCGTCGTCACCATACCTGGAAACCGCGATGATGAGCCGCTGATATTGGTCGAGAACTCTGCGTGAAGCGCGCCTCCTTTCGGGAAACGTTTGATCTTCAAGAGGCTCACGCCGAGCACAGCGGATGTGATGTTGCCCTGTTCCCCAAACGAGCCCCCCAGAAAGAGGTCATAGAGCACAGGCCCCAGCGAGGCATCGACAAAGAGGTCGCGCCCCTTTGCTTCGAGTGGTGATGCTGCGGCGTCTGTGTCTTCGCTCACGCCCTCAGTATCAGTGAGCGAAGCTTCTTCGCCTGTGTCTGAATAGTCGGGAGCAGGGGTCGCGCCGCTGTCATCCTGGAGCGCGACCCCGGATCGGTTCGTCGGCTCCTCGCTTCGCGTGGATGGGGTCTTTGCTCGCGGTGAATCTTTCTCGCTCGCTGGATTTTTCGGGGCAGGGTCCTCCTCGGGGACAGGCTCCGCATCCGCATCGTTGGCCGATGTCGCGAGCGTGGTGTCTGGCTTTGGCCGCCGCTCACGCTCGGTCAGCACGTGCGGCGCGGCGGTCGCCAGATCTTCTTGCAGCGTGCGCGAGAGATCGGCGCGGTAGTTCACCGCGTTGGCCTGATAGGTGAAGGTCGAGCGTTCGTGGACCTGCCCTCGAGGTCCGATGGTCTCGATCGTGTAGCTCCCCTCGACCGAGGATGGTTCGATCACGATCAGCGCTTCGAGCCCCTGCGCGTGCATGTCCCTGGCGAGTTCGGGGGAGGGCGTCGCGCTCGCTGACTGCGCGAGCGTCAGCAAAGTGTCGGCATCGCTCGGTTCGATCACTTCGATGCGAGAGCTCTGGTCGCACAACTCCAGCGCGTCGAGCACGAGCGGCGCATCGGGGGTGGGGGAGAGCACCGCGATCGCCATCGGCGCAGGTTGTTCTGCGTATGCGACAGAGATCGAGAGCGCCACGAGCATGCAGGTGACGAAACTCAGCTGGCAAAAACGACGCATGGGAGAAAGCCTGCAAATATCAACGCTGGAGCGATGGGATTTCTATACTACGCTCTCTGGTTGAAACCATCCAGCTGTTGCGAAAGAAGTCGAATATCAGATGGATGCATTGCCCGTGACGTCTGTAGAGGATCGGCGGGACGAGCAAATAAGGGGCCTCGACACATACTTCTGTGTTGATGAAGTCCTCGGGTTCGACCTCCCACCAGCTCATCGCGGCAAAGTGCACCGGACGCAGCGGCTTCTCGGTCATCACGTAAATGCGATCCTGCTCGATGAGGAAGTGCTCGCGGTCCAGAAAAATCTCCTGACCCATCATCATGATCGCGGCGTGCTCGAGCTCGCTCCACGCGGCCTTTTGGCGCTCGATAAACAGGTCGATGACAACCTCGCATCGCGTCATGTCACCGTAGTCTCGCCAGCTCTGATAGTCCGGGATGCGCTCCTTGAAGACGATGTCCTCGTCGGGCTCCTCTGGCTCAGGAAAGAGGAGCCTCTTGTCGATCTCTCCCGTCCTCCCGAGCTCCGTTTCCTGGCGCCGCGCGTCCAGGAACCCCGGTATCCACGCCGAATGTGTCGGCCTGTTCAACACCGCGCGCGAGCATCGTTTGCCAAACACCTCGCCATCGATCTTGCAGTTGAAGAAGTCGAGCAGCGCGAACGTCGCGGCTTCACACAGATCCACCTCGCGCGCATCGAACCAGAAGTCATGCCCATTCGAGATAAACGAGAGCCCCTCGAACTCCTTGTGGACAAAGATCTCGTCATCCGCCGTGGGCTTTTCACCATTCGCATCCCACCTCGCCGCGGCGACGCGATCGTAGGCGTCGTGCATGAACGGCGCGAGCTCGTCGGCGAACAGGCACTCGCTGCTCAGGTAACAAGCCTTGGCAAACATCGCGCCCAGCCAGGGGGCTTCGATGACCTCATCGGTGGTGTAGATGAGCTCGGTGCGCAAGAAGAGCTTGCTCCCTTCCTCGAACGGAAACCCCTCGTGCTCGTGGACCTGATCGAACAGCGCGCAGGTCATCGGCTCGATCTCATCGAGCGTCGAATTCGCGACGCGCAGCACTGGGGATGCGCTCCCTCCGGTCAAATACAGCACGAGCGTGCGGCGTGAGATGTGGCCGCGGCAGGGATCTCTGTAAGGGGTGTCGATGTGCGAGGCGAAGGGCGCATCCCCTGGCTCGAAGCGGTTGAGTCGGAACACCGGGTTGACATGCGCGAAGCCGTCTCGCCAGGGCTCGGGCAAGGCACCCTCGAGCGCTCGCGTCAGCTCGTCTGCGAGCCTGGCGCAGTGGAAAATAAACCTCTTTCCTCCGCGCGATGCTTCGTTTAGCGGCGGCAGATACAGGTCGAGCGCATCGAGCTGATTCAAGGTCGCGCGTGTTTCCTCGTTTGCGTCCAAACGGAGGGTGAAGAGTTCGCCGATGAACTCGCCATCCTCTTGAGGTTGGAGCGAGAGGCTCACCGGATCGAACAAGCGATCGAGCGGGACGATGTTCTCGAAGGTTCGGTAGTGAAACTCCTGGGGATCTGCAAAGACCGCCATCAACTCCGGCATCTGCTCGCACGGTCTGGCGAAGAAGCGTCGCCAGATGGGAGGGACGAGGTGTTGTTCGATAAACCGCAGTGATTTATGCGCCTGGGTGGGATGAAAGGAGAGCTCCAGGCCATCGAGTTCGAACTGGCCGCGAGCGGGAAAGAGCGCGGCCAGCGCCTTGACTTGCTCGGCGTGCTCGAGCTCTTCCGGGTGTGCTCTGGCCAGAAAATAAAGGTCGCGCAGCCCGATCGCGCTGGCGAGTCGCTCTCGCTCGGTCAGCCCCGTGAAGCGATGGCGCTCCGAAATCAACCTCGCCAATGATGTTGGCGTGGCGAGCGCGGCGAGGTCTGCGTCATCGTGTGGGAATCCGCGCGCGAGGTCGTCGATGTCAGTGTGCTGTTGCTGCATGTCTGCAACCTGCGGTGGCCAGAACCCCCTGGGGCAGAAATTTTGCCACTGGTTTTCGGGGCGTTGGGCCGGGTATCAAAATTTCTGCCCCAGGGGGTTCTGGGCGAGGCGCTGGCGTGGGCGCCTCGTGGTCCTTGTCAGGCGCTATCTCGAGAGGCTGCTATGGTATCTCCAGAAGCGGCGAATGTTCGGATCGAGGTTGTGTGATTCCGCGAGCGCCTTCGCGCCGCGAGAGCCCCCGACATCTCGGCGATGAAGGTCGAGCCACCGCAGGCGACCGAGGTATTTGCTCTCGGCGAGCGCCCTGGCGCCCTCGGCGCCGACGCCGTTCAGGCGAAGGTCCAACGTGTTGACGTTTGCCAGGATCGGGGATCGCGCGAGCGCCTCGATCCCTTCCGATGTGAACCTGTTTCCTTGCAACTTGAGCTCTTCGAGAGAGCGCAAGGTTGGAGAGTTCGCCAGCATCATCAGCTGCTCGTCACGCAACCCGGTATAGCGCAGGTCGAGCACGCGCAGGTTCGCGAAGTTGGGGTGTTGGCTGATGGCCTCGAGCTCATCGACGGGCAGGTTGATGTAGCGAACGGTGAGGCTCTCGGGGCGGATATGACAGGTGTCCTCACCGATGGCCTGGAGCAGGTCACGCGCCTCCCAATGGCTGCCAAGGTCAACGTGCTTGATGTTGGCGAGCGCGGGGTTTTGAAACGCGCGCTGCACATCCTCGACGAGGTGGTGGGAGTGATCCTCGAACTTGAAGGCGTTGCAAAAGCGCAGGCCGGGGTGAGCCCAGCTCGCGTACTCGAGCGCGTCGAGCCAGTGCATCGGGATTTGTCGCTCGATGCCAGCGGGCCATCGCCTGAGGTGCTCCTCGACATAGACGAGGACGTGCTCCTCGACCAGGGTATCCTCGCCGCCGAGCATCCAGCAAAGCACCGAGAAGGTATCTTCGCCAGGAGGCTGCGCGAGGAGGCTTCGAATGTCTCCAAAATCGGACATGAGCGCTCTCGTCGAATCCTAAAAAACTGGATCGCTTATCATGCGCAGCGGCCAATTTTTCAAGGATCGAGTTTCGGCGGGATATCCAATGGGATAGGCGTGGGCGTAGGCGTAGGAGTCGGCGTGGGAGTCGGCGTCGGCGTTGGCGAAGGATTCAGCCCCGGCGAAGGCGTCTTGTCCGCGCCCTCGTCACTGTCGAAGAGCCCAGGGAAGAGCAGGTCGAGCGTCGGCTTTGCGGGCTCCTCGACGCGAGGTTTGAGCGCCGGTTGATCCTCTTCGACGATATGGAACGCGGGCTTGATCGCGGCGGCCGCGTCGTACTCGGCCTGGGTGATCCTCTCGCGGTTGAGCATGATCTTCATATAGCGCTTGATGCGATCGAAGTAGCGATCCGTCATCTCGCCGCGCATGCGGTAGAAGTGATAGCGCTTGGGTCCAGGCACGATCGTCACGAGCCATGCGCACTCAGCGAGCGTCAGCTCGCTCGGGCGCTTGCCGAAGTAGTGCACGGCGGCGTCATGGATGCCAAAGATGCCAGGGCCGAACTCGATGATGTTGAAGTAGATCTCGAGAAGGCGCGCCTTGGGCACCATGACCACGCTCTCCATAAGGAAGACGAGGAACGCCTCCTGGATCTTGCGCGCCATGACCTTCTTGCGGGTCAAATACAGGTTCTTGATGAGCTGCATCGAGATCGTCGAGGCGCCGCGCACGTAATCTCCTGCGGCCAGGTTGCGCTCGATCGATTGCCGCAGCGCGAAGCGGTTGAAGCCATCGTGCTTGAAGAACGAGTTATCCTCGGTGGTGAGGATCGCTCGGATAAGCCACGGCGAGATATGGTGGAGCGGTACATAGACATAGGGGCCGTATGGTTCGGAGACCATCGGCTTGGTCTGATTTTCTTTGTAGGGCTTCCACTTGCGGATGATCTGCGCCCCTTCTGGATCGTCAGCCCAGGGCAAGGGCGCGGCTTGCCACTTCACGTATTGTGATTTCCAGTATTCGGGCGACTCCGCGAGCTCCGGCGTCATATCATCCGGGGCAGGGAACCATTCGCCGCGCCGCCAGTGATAATCGACCTGTTCGAGGGTGAGCCCGGCGTTCTCCATCAGCCAGTCGGTCGGCGTCAGGTTCATCGCGGGGATCTTGACCTGTCGCTCGAAGAGGACCTTTTCATCCGTGATCGTGTGTCGGAAGTTCTCCGTCATCTTGCGGACATCGACCTCATCGGGCATCGAGATCAGCATGAACTCGTCGGTCTCGGGCTCGCCGCGCCAGACCATCTCCGAGGCGTCGTACATCGGAACCTCGAGGTCGAAGTTCCACTTGACCTTGCCCTCGATCTTGGTGCCGACCAGGTCTCCCATGAGCGCGTCTGGTACCGCGTCGAAGACGCGCTGCACGTGCGTTGGTGGCATCTCGATGCGAAGATCAAACCTCGCGGGCAGAGGCTTCTCCTTATCCAGCCCGTAGAATGCTGGCAGGACCTTGGCCTTGACCTCGCCGACGCGCGCGTTCCCGCTCGTAAAGACCAGCGCGCCCCTCGTGGGGGGAGGAATCGTCAGCTTTCGCTTGCTCCTCTTGGCGTTCGGGTCCTTGGGGACATTGGCGTCGAGCGGGCTCGTGAGGAGCTTTGCCTCGGGGATGGTCGCCATCGGATCGAAGGTCCCCTTGAAGGCGTAACCGAGCGTCAAATCCGTGATGGGATCTTCGGCGACCTTGGGGAGAAACAGCACGAGGTCAGACAGCGAGACGTCGCCACCGAAGGCGAACGGGGTGTTCTTTGCGGCCTGTTCGATCGAGAACTCGGCGCGCAACGTACCCCCTTGGAGCTTGTCCCAGACCCTCGCTCCCGCGAGCTGTGAGAGCAACGAGAGGTCGAGCGCGCGCGCCTTGGCGGACAGTTGCAAGACCTGCGTCTTGTGGTTGCCCGATGCCACGATAGAGACGCTGCCTCGATCCTGCTCTCCCTTCTTGCCTCCGAACGCATCGAAGCCCGCATCCAGTGATAGCGCGCCGTTTTCGCGATCGTGGGTGAAGATGAGCTTGCCATCGCGGAGCTCGATCTGGCTCGAAGGTTTGGAGACGGGGACTTTTCGTGCATCGCGCACGATCACCAGGCCGCCCTTGATTTCGACCTTGTCAGGGGTCAGCCTGAGCAGCTTGTCGAGCGGCAAGCTGGCCAAAAAGCCGCGCTCCTCCTGAGCATCCTCGGCTTCTTCCTCTTCCTCCGACTGCGTCGCCGAATCTTCTTCCTCGGCAGGATCGACCTCTTCCTCTTTGACGTCATCCGATTTGGCCGTGGCGATTGCCTCGGCGATGGCGATGGCGCGCTTCTGGATGTGTTCAGGTTGTGGAGGACGGATGGCGAGCATCAAGTCCTGGAGGTTCGAGCCACCCTGCGCGTCGTACTCGATCTGCAGACTCGGCTCGTTGATCAACAGCTCCAGCGGGCGAATCTTGCTCGTGTTCGTGGTGAAGCGCTCGAGCTTGAGCTCGAGCTTGTTCGCAGAGAAGAGCTCGGTCTCCTCGTCCCCGAAGGTGGTCGCAAGGCTTAATGTCGAGAGCCTGATCAGGCCGCCATCCGAGAGTTCGACATCGCCCAGTCCGATCTTGAGGAAGGGGTAGGGCGGCAAGCCCGCCGCGCTCAAGGGGCGGTCGAACTCGAGCGAGAGCTCGGTTTGCTCCAGCGGGAGCGCGAGCGTGCCATTGACGGTCACTTCTCGCGGGAACGTCCAGTTGGAGTCCTCGAGCTGAGTGATCTTGGCGACGGTGCTAAAGGTCGCCGTCTCACCGCTCGAGTCGAGCAGCAGGGATGCTGTTTCGATCTTCTCGATGGGGAAGGGCTCGCTCTTTGACTCGAGCAGGAGCGTCGCGTTGCTCACGCTCACATCAGGCCACTCGCCGCCAAAGTAGCGAAGGAACCCAGGCTTCCCATCTGTGTTGCTTTCGTCCTTCTCCTCGTTGTCATCGGTGCTCTTCGCGCGCAGACGCTCGCGGAGTGTGTCGAGGTTGATCTTGCCTTCGACATCTCGCCGGATGATGACCGTGGCGCCCTTGACCTCGAGGCTCGAGACGACCTTTTTGCCAGCGAGCAGGGAGGTGCGATCGATGCCGACGCGCATCTCCTCGATGCGCACGAGATCGCCATCGCCATCGGGTTGTCCGACGACAAAGTCTCGGATGATGACACCCTGGAGACCGTTGGGTTCGATCTTGCCGGTCTTGACGGCGACCTTGCCGTCCGCTTCCAGCCGCGTGAGGCGTGTTCGCAATGCTTGCTCTGCGACATCGGGGACGACCATCCAGTAGCCAATGGCCACGGCGCCGAGCGCGAGGATCGTGAGCAAGCCCGAGCCGACGAGAAAGATGATGAGCTTTCTCTTGTGTCGCTGGAAGAAGGATTGTTGGTGTCGTGCCATCTTGCGCCTGCTTGCTTGGTGGCCCCGCACTCCATCGCGGCTGCGTCGAGAGGTCGTCAACTCTGTCATGAGAGAAACGGTCTGCGCCGGGCAGTTTGTTTCTGTTTGTTGTGCAGAGTTTGTTGAAAAAGTGTGGCGTGCTTCGCGCGCACATCATGCGGCGTGGCCACTCCCGATGAGGCAGGACGCTACCTTCCTGGGCAGCGGTTTGCAAGCGCGTCGATGGGGTCTTTGGGCGACGTTTCTAGGGGGATGTCAGCACGAAAACACGATCCTGGAGGGCATCATCCTGGCGCCCCGAGGCGCCGACGGCGATGAAGTCCTCGGAGATGGCGAGGCTCGTCCCCGCGTGAACTTCAGTAGCATTCATCGGGACAAAGAGCCTCACGCCAACCCACTGGCCATCCATCCCCTTTTGGTAAATGACCGCGCCGCTGCGAGGTCCTCGCGTCGGCGTGGGATCGAGCGGGACATCGACGCCCGGGATGCCAACGACGAGCACATCTCCCCTGGTCGCTATGGCATAACCCCAGGAGTCATTCTCTTGAGGCATATGGAAGGTGTTATCGAACAGTTCTTCCTCGAGCGTGTCCCCGTAATAGCGAAAGACGGCGCCATCATCGCTCGGGCCAGTGAGGTTCGCGTCGGCCATCCCCACGAAGAACTCGAGGGTACCGAGCGCGACGGCGTTCCCGAAGAGATCGCCCTGATTGCTCTCCTGCGGGTTGAAGGTTCCATTGTTCGCCAGCGCCCAATCCTGACCGTTGCGTTCGAGCAAGTAAGCGCGCCCCTTCTGGTTCGGGTTCTGAGAGCCTGGCGAACCTATAAGCAAGCGATCATCGCTCAGGTCGATCGACCACCCGAGGTGCATACGCTCCGAGCGCACATGGTAGTTCTCGGGCAACTGGACCTCATTCCAATCCTGGCCCTGCCGTCTAAAGAGGTACACAGCGCCTACCTCTTGCACGAGGCTAAACATACCCCTGCTGTCAGGTGCGCCGACGGCCAGATAGGGGTCACTCGATGAGACCGAGAAGCCGAACTTATCTGGGGTGAAATCAAACGGATCGGGTGATTCGAGCGTGGTGTCCAGCTCGAGCGTGTTGGTCTGGGTGTTGACCGTATAAATATGAACCTTCGAGTCCCCCGGCTCGCCGACGACCAACATGTTCTGGTTGTCATCGAAGTCGAGCGCGGCGCCAAAGCGGCAGTTGTTGCACGCGTTGGGGGGCTCGAGCGTGCTCGCGAGCGTCCACTCCAGCGTGCTCGGATCGCGGCGATAGAGGAACACCGCGCCGCGCGAGCGCGACTTGGTCATATCCATATCATACCCGGGCGCGCCGACGGCCAGGTAGTTGCCGCGCAGCGCCAGCGCGAACCCGAAGCTGTTGTGCGTCAGCGCGGGATCGGGCGGCGTGAGCGTGAGGTATGGCGTACATGTCCCCGCGTCACAGATGTTCTCGGCGTCGCATCCGCAGGTGACCTCGTTCCCGCAAGCGTTCGATGTGACACCACAGCTGACCTGATCGCACATGACCGCGTCGCATGTGCAGCTGTTGGCGACGCAAGATTCATCCTCCGCGCAATCACCGCATGATGGGACGGTGCGCGCCTCGCCGCATGCATCGGTTGTTTGCAACTCACCGCATGTCGCCGCAGCGAGCGCGCAGAGGTCCTCGTCGGTCTGTGGCGCGCACATATCCTGAGTGGGCGTGCTCATGTCCACGGGAGGCGTGGTCATCATGTCCGTCGCGGTCATCCCCATATCCTGGGTGGGCGTCTCCATATCCTCGACTGACGTGACGTTGTTTGATTGCCAGGTCTCCCCATCACACTCGAGGTTGCCGAAGGTGTCGCCAACTTCCGAGCAGCTCTGCCCCTGAACAGGTCGTTCCCCGAGCGGTGCGTTCGGGTCAGAGAGGTTACAGGCGAGCGAGGTGCAAGCGAGCAGTGCGATGAGCGGGAGCCGGACATTCATGAGGGCACGAGGGGTGGAGGTGTGGTGGGGTGTTGAATTACAACGGATTTTCCATACAGACTTCCTCTCAGTTTTGCACAAGGCGTGTGCTCAGTCCACCTTTGCTGCGTGCTTCTCGCGAGAGCCCCGGATCTGTGCCCGAGGCTTGACTTTTGGGTTGCTTCGTATGAGGTTTGCTCGCCGAGTTCGCAATACGCGTGCGTGGAAATATGTTAAAGTAACGAGACGGTGTGATGACGGCGTGGTTCCTGATAAACCACCCCCCTTCACAAACCATCTCAGGAGCGCGTGAGGTCTGGTCCTCCCAGGTGGAAGAATCAGGCGAGTCTCACGCTTTAAGAGCCGTTCAGAGATTTAGAGCGAGGGCAGAGGATGTCAGACTGGAAACAAGAAGTGCTCAAGGGCGCGATGAAGGCGATGAGCAACCCCACCGTGCAGAAGATCGTCAGCAACGAGAAGACGCAGAAGGCGTTCGCCTCCGCGTTCAAAGCTTCCTACCAGCTCAAGACGCAGATCGATGACACCAAGGCAAACGTCGCCAAGCGCATGAACCTCGCCACGAGCGATGACCTGCGCTCGATGAAGCGCGAGCTCGATCGCCTCCAGCGCCAGGTCGAGCGCCTCAAGCGCGAGAAGCAAGAGCTCGAGAAGAACCAGTGAGCCGACCGCTCATTCTGCTCACCAACGACGATGGGATCTCGGCAGCGGGTCTCGGCGCGCTCGAGCGCGCCGCGAGCAAGCTCGGTGAGGTCTGGGTCGTGGCGCCTTCTCGCGAGCAAAGCGGCGTCTCCAGCGCCCTGAGCCTGCACGATCCGCTGCGCATCCAGGAAGCTGGCGAGCGTCGCTTCGCCATCACCGGCACCCCCGCAGATTGTGCCTACATGGCGCTGCAACACATCCTCCCCGAGCGCCCCGCGCTCTGCATCTCGGGCGTCAATCACGGCGCAAACCTCGGGGATGATGTGCTCTACAGCGGCACCGTGGCGGCCGCGATCGAGGCGACGCTCTCCTTTGTCCCGTCGGTCGCCGTCAGCCTCGCGGCCTGGGGGAAAGGTCTCGACTACGATGTCGCCGCCGAAGTCGCCGTGGACATGGGGAAGAAGGTACTCGAGCGCGGCCTGCCCCGCGATGCGCTCCTGAACCTTAACATCCCACGCGACGCCTCCTTCGACACCGAGCGCGTCATCACCAAGCTCGGTCGCCGTGATTACGAGCGCGTCGTCACCGAAAAACACGATCCTCGCGGTAAACCTTACTACTGGATCGGCGGCGCTCAGCTCGACTTCGACGACCTCCCTGGTTCTGATTGCAACGCAGTTGCGGCTGGCAAGGTCTCGATAACTCCGGTACACATCGACCTGACACACTACAAGTTCCTGGATGAGCTTCGCTCTTCCTGGCTCTGATGCCGCGCGGCGCTCCCCCTGGCTTTGCACCGGTGAGCACACCTCGCGCGGTGCCTATCCAACCTCTCGATACAGGAGCTGCCCCGATGGCCAACCTCATCGATCGCATCGAAGCGACCCTCCGGGATGTCCCCGACTTCCCCAAGGAAGGGATCCTCTTTAAAGACATCACGCCAGTGCTCCAGGATGGCGCGCTGTTCAACGACATCACCGAGCACTTTCGCGCCAGGTACGCCGATCAAAAGATCGACGCCGTCCTCGGCATCGAGAGCCGCGGCTTTATCTTTGGCGCGCCGCTCGCCAATGCGCTCGGCGTCGGCCTGGTGCTTGTTCGCAAGCCCGGAAAGTTGCCCGCCGACAAGGTCGGCATCGACTACGAGCTCGAGTACGGCACCGACCGCCTCGAGATGCACTCGGACGCGGTCAAGCCAGGTCAGCGCGTCGTGGTCATCGATGATTTGCTCGCCACCGGAGGCACCGCTTCGGCGACCGTCTCGCTCGCCAAGGAGCTCGGCGCCGAGGTCGTCGAGTGCGCCTTCCTCATCGAGCTCGGCTTCCTCGCCGGGCGAGAGCGCGTCGACAGCACGTGCTATTCTGTGATTTCGGTCGACGACTGATACCAGCGCCAGACCAAACAAGAAGGGAGAGAGGGGCATCCGCAAAACGGATGCCCCTCTCTCCCTTCTTGTTTGGAGGAGGACCTTGGGTAGCGTTGTGTTGTGTCATAAATGACATATTTTGGTGTTTTTGACATTTTGTTGACAGGTTTTTTGGGGTGTTATTTTTGTCGTGGGTTTGGTTAGGGGTGTTAAGGTGTTGTAATTATGGTTGATCTGTTTTTGGCACAAGGATTGAAAAGAGAGGGGGTCATGGCCCCTTCACTTTTTCATTCTTCAAAAACAGGATTCATCATGAAAAGACACGATACCTTCCTGACCTTGTTTGCTTGTTCTTTGATCGGCTTGCTCGCCAGCTGTGGTACGGAGCCGCAGGAGCCTTCACTCGATGCGACCCAGCACCAGCCCGAGTACGACGATGTTCAAATCCCCCTCTCTTGCGAAGGCGTCGACCTGGAGGATGAGTGCGTCGAGCCCATGCCAGAGGCCGTTCGTCTTGATGCTGAGGAGCGCCTCGGCTTCGAGGAGATCACCTTCGATCGCGATGCCATGGCGATCAAAATGCGCCTCGCGCCTGGTGCCGAGCTGCACGAGAAGATCCGGCCTGGCGCGCCGATCTATCGTGCTCGGCGCGACCGAAAGCCGTTTATGGCTATCATCGAGTCCGTCGACCGACGCGATCGTGAGGTTCGGATAAAGGTCCGCAGAGCGGATTTCGAAGAGGTCTTCAAGGAGGGGCGAGTTCACACGACGGTGACCATCACCCAGGAGATGATGGTCCCAGCCGATGCCGTTGGCCCCACCCAGGAGATGGCAGAGATGCAGGAGCGTATGCAGGGCTTAAACCCCATCGTCGGGTTCGACTGCACCCGAAAATTGATCGATGAGGGTGTGTTCGTGCGAAGTGACCTGCTGGCCAATATCGAGCTCGAGCTCGAGCAGTGCCACTTCTCGTTGACTGGGGACGCCACCGCGATCTTGCAATGGGGCCCAAACAGGACGACCTACTTCGAGGTCAGCTTGAGCGCAGGGTTGGAGCTCATTCTCGAAGCAGCGGCGTCGGTTACGTTGGGAGAGGGGCAGTCTTTTGTTTCCCTCGAGCAAGAGAAGAAGATTACAACGTTTTCCTCTATCGCGCTTCCAATCAAAGGCGGCTTGTCGTTGAGCATCATCCCCGAGCTCTATGGCGGTGTTTACTTCAATAGCAACACTGATATCCACGCCAGCGCAGGGTTTGAATACGATGCGTCCGCTACCGTGGGGTTCTCCTGGACTGGAGGAGGGATTGGCTTCAAAGACCTCACGAAAACCGAGAGCAACTTCCAACAAATCGGGCCCGAGTTCTCCCAGTCAGGTAGCGCTACTTTCGGAGTCTACCTCAAGCCACAACTGACCCTTTCGATCCTGGGGACGCTCTCGGGGAACGCGGCGCTCAAGGGCTACGCTGAGGTCACCAGCGACGGCACTGGAGAGTTTAACTCCGATGGGGAGTTCGAGGGAGAACTCTGCTACGAACTCTATGCTGGCTTTACCCCGAGCGTCGGGCTCGATCTTCAAATCCCGATCATCAAGACCAAGCTCGTCGACAAGGACTGGGAGTTTAAAGGAAAGGAGTACAAGCTCGCCGATGGGTGCATTGCCTCCGACGTGCAGCTCGCGTCTCCTAACTGCGGGCGCGGCACGGAGTGCAGAGTGGACGCAGATTGTATCGGACCAGGCGTGACGTCGTGCCAGATCTACGACTGCAACAGCAGCTGCACCTGTTCTGTGAGCGAGCGCCCCGGGTGTTGCTCCACGAACGAGGATTGCGATGATGGTGTCGCCTCGACTCTCGATGTCTGTGATAAGAGCGTCGGGCTCTGCCTCAACAGCCCGATCACGGGCTACTGTGACCAGGACACGGATTGCAATGATAACTCGGTACTCACCGAAGACCTTTGCATCGCCAACCGATGCGAGCACAGGAGAAACACGACCCCAAACCCTGAGGTGAAGGGACCTGGGCTCCAGTGTCACATTCACTCTGACTGTGATGATGGCGTCGATTTCACGGTAGATTCCTGCGACTATAACAAGTGCAGCAATGTTGTCGACCGCACCCAGGAGCCGCGCTGTGAGACCGATGATGACTGCAATGATGGCGTCGTCTTCACCGAGGATACGTGCCAGCTTAACGGCGAGTGTCGCAACGAGTACATACGCCCGGATACGGTTCAGATGTGAGTTGACGGCCTCGTCTTCGAGCGCCAGACCCCGACCTTCCGTGTTCACGCGCCGAGTTGGAGAGCATAGAGAGGGGCATCCGTTTTGCGGATGCCCCTCTCTCCCTTCTTGTTGCCCGTAGGCGTTTAATCGTTGAAGAGATCCTTGTCGTATTCGCTGTTGGGGGAGGTGTACTTGATGGCGGAGTTGACCGAATCGAGGATGCTCCCGAGGCGCGCCTTGCGCGCGCCTTGCGAGGTCAGCATATGCACGCCTGGGGATGGTCCGCTGCTCGGCGCGGCGAATTCTTCGAGCTTGATCTTCCCCAGCTCCGGTGGCTTGACCTGCGGGATCTCGAGCTGCCCCGAAGTGATGATTTGTGCCGCCTTGGCGAGCGTTCCTTCGGTGTAGTTGAGGACCTTGAGCGGGTTCCCGAGTCGCACGATATCGGGATCGAGGCTCGCCAGATCCACGAACCTCGGCTGGAGGTAAACGCCACCCGGTCCACTCACCAGATAAACCAGCGGGCGATCGTAGAGCACCGGCAGCTCGTGATTGCTGGCCACGACCGCCTGCGCGCCGCTCGAGAGTTGGAGCTGTGTCCCCTTGGGGTAGAGCCCGAGCGTGGTGCAGAGCAGCTTGAGGACGAGTTTGTCTGCTGCCGTGGCGGATTCCTGCACGAGGATCGCCAATGTCTCGTCTGGTGTGCGAGGGCGCTGCGCGGCGATGTCGAAGGCGAGCAGTTGTTGGAATCGAAAGCTCTTGGCGATAATCACCGCAGAGAGCGATGGCGGGAGCTTGCCTCTGTAGAGTGGGCCGAGCTCGTCCTCGCGCTCGAGCCATTGTGCCTCGTAAGACATCAACATGCGGCGCTGGCTGCGAAGGTAGAGCCCGCTCATCAGCGCCGTCACCGCGCTCGTGGAGACCGGCACGCGCTTCTGGTCCGAGGACGTCAGCGCGGCGGGCAGGGCGTCCCCGAACGGGTCATCCTCGATCCTGTTGAGCGCGCGCAGGCGCTGCTCGCCGGCGTGGACCATCAGCGATGAGGTGGTGATATCACTGAGCGTGGTCAGGTCTCTCGAGAGGCTGCGCGCCATCACCGTGGAAAGCACCGCGGTGTGCACGGCGACCGTGGCGGGATCATCCCTGTCCGGGCGTTGCCCGAGCGCGCTGAGGAGCGCGCCCGGATCTTGATCTGCGATCATCACCATCGATTGCGCCACGCGCTTGATGGTGTTCATCAGGCGGTATTCGCCCTCTGCGAGCGCCTCGAGCGCGCGCCGCATGATCACGAGCGCGGAGGTGTAGATCCTCGCGACGCGCTCCTCGATGGTCAACTCACCCTCGTTTTCGCCCAGGATGAACGTGGGGTCGACGTGCTTGAAGCGCACGTTGCGCGTGAGCTGGACGCTGCGGTTTCCTGGAGGGTCCTTCCTGAACAGCGTGAAGTGCTCGAGCATCTGTGAGAGATCATCGCGCGAGACCGAGCGCCCGAGGCGAAGCTCGTTAAAGCCCGTGCGCTCGAGCAACCTGCCCAGCTCGAGCACGCTCTCGTAGGTGTTGCGAGAGGCCTTGAGCGGTTGCCCGTTGATAAAGACGTTCTCGCTCGTGAACAGCGCGCTCAGGTCCGTGCTCTCGCGCGCGAAGATCTCGCTAAAGGTCTGCGCCGCGTGGGAGAGGCCGCGGCCGATCGCCTGGTTGTTCAGGTCGTGCATCGTGGCCAGCTTGAACAACCTGAAGAGCGTCAGGACGAAGGTCTCCTGGCGCGCGTAGGGATCGTCAAAGGGGGATTGCTCCTCGAGCATCATCGTCCTCCTCGGTGGTGCTTGATGGCGGCCGCGGCAGCCTCTTGCAGCTCTTTGCTGTTCCAGGGGCGTCGCTTGGTGGCGACATCGAGCGCCTCGAGCACGTGCGGGGTGGTCGGCATATCGCGCAAGATCTCGACCGCGAGCAAGCGCGTGGTGTCACGCGTGGGGTTCGCGGTGAGCCCGTGGGTCGTGATCAGCTCGACGGCCAGCTTGAACGCCAGCCGTTGATCCTGCGCGAGCAGGAGCGAGAGCATCAACCGACGCTCCGAGTAGGGCAGGTCGTAGAAGTCTTCCTCTCTGGCGCGATCCGAGATCCACTGCGCGAGCCCGGGGACGTTGTGGCGCTTGGCGATCTGAAAGGCGCGCACCCGCAGGTCCGGGGCATCTCCGCGCGCCAGGTCCATGACCTCGATGGCGACGGATTCGGGCGCACGCGCCGCGCGCCATTCGAGCAGCTCGAGCTTGAGCGCGGGGTCCGGGTGGTAGTTCGCGTGTCGCAGCGCGTTGACCGCCTCGTTGTTGTCCTGAGCCTGGAGCAATTCGATGAACGCCTTGGCGTGAGGGAGCTCGACCTTGGGGATGATCTCGCCGATATGCTCCTCGTTCCCTGCGATATGTTTTCGCAGGTAAGCGTAGAAGAGGCGCACGAAAGGCTTGAAGTTCTGCACGCGCGGATAAATTCGGGCGATGGCGCCTGCGTGCTGCGGCCCGAGGTTGACGAGCAACTCCTTGAGGTGTTCCAGGGTAGCTTTATCCTGCATCAGGGCGCGCTCTTGCTCGGTGCCCTGTTCGGTCAATCCTCGCGTGAGCGCGTCGAGCACCGTGTCGAAGATCTCTGGCGTGAACATCTCGGCGGTGACCTGCGCGGTCAGCCCAGGGTCACGCAGCGCCAGACAGAGCCTGGCGTGGGTGCGCAACAAGTCCTGGTATTGCTTCCGGCGCACGAAGCGCGCGAAGTAATCGCGCAGGGACTCGTGCATCTGCTCGAGCTCCTCGCCGCGCATCGCCTCGCGGTAGGTTTCGGCGAGGACGTAGGGGAGCTGTTGCTCGAGCGGAGGGTCGCTGTTGAGGACCGCGGAGAGCCTCATGACCTCCTGTTTGTTGATCGCGCCCTCGATGAGAGGGCTCTCCTGTCCCATGGTGGCTTCGTGGTTGAGCATGGCGCCCTGTGCTTCGGCGATGGCGTCCTCGCCCATCGAGAGCAGGATCTGCGCGCGCTCGAGTTGTATCTTGCGCGCCTCGCCCATAAAGCGCTCCACGCGCGCTTGCTCCTCCTCGCAGTTCTCCAAAAACGTCGCCTGTTCGGCGGCGTCATCGAGCCTGAACGTGCTCACCATCTGCACCTGGACATGCTCCAGGTTCGCCTCCCAGATCGCCGTGCCGAGGTCATCCTCGGGGGGAAGATCCTTGCGAGGATCGAGCATCATGATGCCCAGCAACTTCACGAACTCTTCGAGCGGCAGCGTCGGCTTGAAGTGCAGCGAGCGGATGCCGCAGCTAAACATGTTGTAGGTGATCTCGTCGAAGGGCTCGCGAGGTTCCCACACGTCCTTGCCCGCGAGGCTAAAGGAGTAGGGGCGCAGCGTGAAGATCGCCTCGTCCGGGTAGATCGAGATGCAGCCGAGCAGCGCTTCGTGCGTGCGGCGGATCTGAGCCTGGGTCTCCTGGTGTCCCCAGGAGTACTTGCGCGCCATATCGAGCGAGCGCTCGAACTGCTGGAAGGCGACCTCGGCGGCGGCGAGGAGCTCGCGAAGATCCTCGTCCTGGATCTCGTCCTCTTCTTCCTCTGTCCCTTCGGACGCGTCGTGCTCGGAGCTCTGCGCCATGATCTGAGCGCTCGCCGAGTCGGCGCCAACGCCCGCGCTGCGCGCATTGAGAGCCGCCTTGACGTCCAGGCAGACCTCGACCTCGGCCAGCATCTCGCTCGCGTTGGCGAATCGCTTGGCCGGGTTCCACGAGAGCGCCTTGTCCACCAGCGCGATGACGCGCTCGGGCAAATCACTCTCGAAACGGGCGATCGATTCGGCGGGTCGCGTCGCCGCCAAAATCAACGCCTCGTCGATGTTGGTGCCCTCGTGCACGTAGCGACCCGTGAGCATATGAAACAACACCGCGCCCACGGCGAACGTGTCCGAGCGCGCGTCCAACATATCCAGCCTGCCGCGCGCTTGTTCTGGTGGCATGAACGCCGGCGTGCCGAGCACCGTGCCATCCATCGTCAGGCGTTGATCCGCTTGCTCGACGTGCGCCACGCCGAAGTCGAGCAGTTTGATGACTCGCTGGCGCGTGATGTAGACGTTGGATGGCTTGAGATCGCGGTGGACCACTTCCTTGGCGTGGCTCGCGGCCAGACCTGCCAGGAGCTGCTGCGTGATGCGCAACGCGTTCCTCGGGCCGAGCTTGCCGCCCTTGCGGGTCAAAAACTCATCGAGCGCCAGGCCGTCGAGCATCTCCATGGCCATGTAGAGCTCTCCGTCATCGCTCGTCCCGATGTCGTAGACCTTGACCACGTTCTCGTGGTCGATGCTCATGGTTACTTCCGCCTCGCGCTTGAAGCGCGCGCGTACCTGCTCGTTCGATTGGTTGCTCTTGTGGAGGGTCTTGAGCGCGGCGAAGCGCTCCCCGTCAGTCGCTGTATATACGGCCGCTGCGGAGCCAAATCCGAGGAATCGCTCGAGCTTCCAACCCCCCATCATCGTGCCGACGCGAGCTTGAGACTCGATCTTGAGCCGTCTGCTCAAGCTGTTCTGACCTGATTGATCCATCTCGACCCTGAGTAGCGCTATGGCCATCTCGGTGGTGGCCAGGTGCTTGGCTTCCCCCCCGACTTACCGATGTAACCCTGTTAGCTTAACACCCTTGGAGATAAGTTGCATCCTGAAGGCGCCTGGAACTCGTCACAAACTCGAGCGATTTATTCACGAATCGTGATATCTAAAAATGATGTCATATTTTAGATTGTGTCACAATCGTTGTATTCTTCGTTTGGCCGCTGTTTTGTGATGGTTGTCAAAAAAAACATTGGATTCTCGCTCCCGCTTTTGCCAAGCTTGCCTCCAGGACCGCCATATGATGAATACGCGTGAGAACCATGATGTGGCGGTGAGGTTTCTTCGGTCTTTTGCCTTATGTCTGATCGAAGGCGCCGTTTTAATTTGCAATCCATACCCTTACCTTACGAGGCCCGAGATGCATTTTCGCCCGACCTGCGCCCATGGTCTGCGCATCATCACGATTTCATTGCTGCTTATCACCATGCTCCCGGCGAGCGCGGCGGCCTTCTGTGGCTTCTACGTCGCTGGCAGCGGTGATGATCTCTACAACGACGCCACCCAGGTCGTGCTCATGCGCGAGGGGACCACGACCGTCCTCTCCATGGAGAACAACTACCGCGGCCCGCTCGAAGACTTCGCCATGGTCGTCCCCGTCCCCCAGGTCCTCATGCAGGATCAGGTCAAGACCCTCGACCCCGCGGTCTTTCGACACATCGATAAACTCAGCGCCCCGCGCCTTGTCCAGTACTGGGAGAAGAACCCGTGCGAGGATAACGTCATCGAGTATGACACCTACATCAACGGGTGTGATTACGGGTATTACAACAACACGTCGAACAACAACGCTTACAACGAACCCATCTTCGATATGGGGACCTCTGGCGAACAGGATATGGCGTCCTCTCCCGTGGTGATCGAGGCGCAGTTTGCCGTCGGTGAGTACGAGATCCTGGTCTTGAGCAGCGAAGAAGCCACCGGCCTCGAGAACTGGCTCACCACCAACAACTACAACATCCCCGCTGGCGCCACAGAGATCTTCGAGCAATACATCCAACAGGGGATGTACTTCTTCGTCGCCAAGATCGACCCCTCCAAGGTCACCTTCGAGGACGGTCAAGCCGTCCTCTCACCGCTCCGCTTTCACTACACCAGCCCGGAGTTCTCGCTCCCCATCAGGCTCGGGATGGTCAACTCCGGCGGTGAGCAGGATCTGCTCGTCTATACGCTCGGGTTCGGTCAGCGCTATGGCCTGGCGAACTACCCCAACGCGCTCATCCCGACCAACCTCAACGTCACCGAAGAGGTCAAGCAGGACTTCCCCGCGTTCTATGAAAAGGTCTTCTCGCGCACGCTCGCCGAGAACCCCGGCGCCATCGTCACCGAATACGCCTGGGGCGCCGGGAAGTGCGATCCTTGCCCGGAGGCTCCCTTGAGCCTCGATGATATGGCGACCTTCGGTGGGGATGTGGTCGCTCCTGACGAGATCGGCGGCGAGGTCGATCCGTGGAACGCGTCCGCGCTGCTCAATCAACTGACGATCACGAGGTTGCATGCGCGCTATGGCAAGAATGCGATGACGCAGGATCTCGTGTTCACCGCCGCGGTGCCAGTGTACGGCGGTCGGGGGAGCGCTGGCACAAACCACCAGCCAACCCAACTCGACTCGGCGGACAACCAGTTCCAGGGGCGCTACATCATTCACAACCAGTACCCCGGTGAGTACGCGTGCGAGCACAAGGTCCGCGGTCGCTGGAATGGTCCTCCTCCCTCCGGTGAAGATCGCGCGCCATCGGTCGCGCCAGGGCCAAACACCACCGGCGAGGTCGCCGAGGATACCCTCGCGGGAAAGAGCATCGAGGATCTGCTCGATGGGACCGTCCCCGAGACCGGACAACCACTCTACATCGAGAACATCGTCGACCTCGGCGTGTGCGAGGACCCGGCCGCCGAGAACTACATGAAGCCCCCTTCACAGATGGTCGACGATGAAGGCAATGTCACCGACATTCCTCCTTCTGAGCGCCAGCCGACAAATCAGACGCCGGACGAAGAGGAGGGCTCCAGAGGTTGCAATACGACGACCGCAGGCGGCGCCTCGGGTGGATTCCTCATGCTACTTGCAGGTTTGGCCTTTGGATTCGCCAGGCGCCGTCGCAGAGCCTGAGCTTGTCCTGCGCGGTCGCGCCGACCGAGAGGAGCTCGACCGGGTAATCGCCGCACTCGCTGGCGATCAGGTTGACCCACTGCATCGCGCGTTCAGATAGCCCCTCATTCTTCGAGCGCGCCTGGCTCCAGCCAGGCGCGCTCACTGTTTTCGGACAAACGTCCTCGCCGGTCAGCGAGCGTGTGGCGATCGACATCTTCTCCAGGGTCGGTGACTCCCCGAGCTCTTCCAGCGGGTTATTCTCATAGCAAGTCGCCATCTCGACGCTCTGTCGCCCGTCGAGCCGATCGAGGTTCGTGAGCACGAGCGCGTCGATATCTTTGCATGCGCTCAACGCATACCTCGCCAGGACGGCGTCGAAATCCCCCACGCGCCATCCCCCTTGCCACCGGTTTTGGCCGTTGTGCCAGTCGGGGATCTGTTCGGTGAGATCGGCGCGTTCGGTGGGGAAGGGGCCAGCTCCGTGGCGCGTGTTGTAGGCCCGAAGGATGCCGAGGCGTTTGACGTCATCGCCGCTCGCGCCCGCTTCCTCGAGCAAGATGTTCGCGTTGTGCGTGGTGGTTCGCGTGGCCGTGACATGTGGAAAGAAGCCGCGCTCGGCGTCGAGCAGCACGCCTTGCGCGCCCTCGAAGATCACGCGCCCGGCGCGTAATGCGTGCTCCAGGCTTTCTCCTTCATCGCGGGTGATCCCGAGCAGGATCTCGCGCGCGTCTCGCGCGATCTGTTTGCAGAGTTGCCTGTCGCGAAGCATCGCGAGGGCCTGATCGGCCTCTTCTCCCAACGCGCCCGTGTCGAGTTGAATGGCGAGGTCGTATTTTGCGAGGCGTTGTTGCTCGAGGCGGTGCGTGAAGCGCTCCAGATCCTCGATGTCTCCGACACGCACCGAGGGCGCGCGGCGGTGGAGATGATCGAGCCAGGCTTGACCGACTCCCAAACCGCAGCTCCCGTGGCGGTGTTCGCCCCGATTGATTTCCATAAGTCGGTTGATCGCCCGATGATACGGGGTCACGAGCACCGCGCGGTTATCGATGCTCGCGCGCTTTAGCGGGTCGCATACGCCGAGCGTTTCGAGGAGCCTTGCCTCGCGAACGAGCGCGAATGGCTCCACGAGCATGAACCTCGAGAGGAGCGTCCTCGCGTTCGGGACAAACATCCCCGCGCCAAACTGAGAGAAGCAGTGAACCCTGCCTCGCGCGTCGACGACGTGGTGCGCGGCCTGTGGCCCTCCGTTGTAGCGGACGATGGTCGGCGAGTCCCCCTGCGCGGCGAACTCCCTGGCGAGGTAGTCGACGGTGGTCCCCTTGCCCTCGTCTCCAAAGGAGAGCCCTGTCACGATCGCGTGCTTCATCTTCATGCTCCTCTCGTCTCGGTTCCTCGGGTGAGGGCGGCCAGCAGCAATGAGAATCATTGCCGCTGGCCTCCCCCACTAATGTTGCTCGCCATGAACTGGCGGCGCGATGCCAGGCATCTGAGGCTCAGAGGCGCCTTGTCTTGCTGCCTCTGTCAGGCGCCTCGTCGCTCGTGGGGAGGTTCCCGGTGAGGTTGGTCGGGACGAGCTGGCGCGTGCTCAGTGGCAGCAGCGCGGCTTCGACCATCCTGCGGCGGTCGGCGGACTGGTTGCGGCGCGTCATCTCGCCGATGAAGGCGTCGATATCATGGGTGCCGCGAGTGATCGCCATGGCGCCGAGCATCACGTCGATGATGGCGTGAGGATCTTCGATCTCGAGGATGTTCTCCTCGCCGATGGCTTCGGCCCACTGCGCGCGGATGACGGCGTCATCGTAGTTGGCGTAGTGGTCGTCTGCCTCCTCCTCGGGGGCGGCTTCGGTGGCCGCGTCCGGGTCGAAGTAGAAGCTGTGAACGAGGACCTCGCTCGCGCTGCCGGTCTGTTTGTTTGGAGAGATGACCCCTTTAAAGCGCTGGATCTCTCCGTGGACCTCGACCTCGAGCTCGTATGGGGTCGGCTTCATGCTCGGATCGTGGAAGCGGAAGTTCTGGACCCTGACCTCGTAGGTTCCCTTGGGCGCCTTGCCTTTCTCCCAGCGGATGTTCTCGACCGGTTTTGTTGTCTCGCCACGGACGTTCATATCCACATCGAGCCAACCTCCGCATGAAGAGCGCTTGTTCTGATAGAAGATGCGCTGACCGCTCGGAGTGATCACGTGCAGATCGAGGTCGTTGGTGTTGTTCCAGAGCAACGAGGCGCGCACATCCACGTTCTCGTACTGCCCGCCAGCCGCCTCGACGCGTTGCTTGATCTCGGCGTCGATGTCTTGCTTACGATCCTCGAAGCTCGCCTTGGGGAAGACGTAGAAGACGTGAAAGCGCTCCTGCAACTCGGCAAAGATCTGGCGCGAGTCGATGTCTGCGGGCTCCTGCCTCCCGAAGATCGCCTCGACGTGATCCTTGCTGACGGTGGGGTAGAACCCCTCGTCTCCTACAAAGAAGAAGAAGCCTTTCTCGCCGCGCTCGAACGCGTCGAGCTTGGTGTGGCGCGCGTAGTAATAGGCCGCCAGCTCGTAGGACTCCTGGCCGGTTCCTCCGCCTCCTTCCTCGATCCAGAAGTTCTGGAGCACGGCGTCGAGGCGGTTGTCCGCCTCGAACTGTCCGATCTGGATGGGCGCCTGGTCGCTGTTCGCGTCGCCGACGGCGGCGAAGCTGATCGCTGCTCCCGGGACGTAACCATGCAGCTCGAGCTGTCCGATGAACATCGGGAGCTTCTCGTACATGACCTTGGTGTCATCACCTCGCGAGCGCGTCACATCGAGCGCCATGACGATCGGGATCTCGTTGCAGCACTCGCGGGTCTTGCCGTTGGGGTCGAGGTCCGGGTGTACGCCGCGTCGCGCTGTCGCGCTGTCCGCGCCGTAGTTGTAACCCTCGTAGGAGAAGGCATCATTGCTGCTCGTGTTCGCGCGTGCGTTGGTCGCCACGTCGACATCGTAAAATCCGCCACCCATATCTTCCTCCTGTTGATTCGCGACGCGCGCTGGCGTCGCTTCGTGTGAATACGTGCTTGTTCGAGTGATTCTGTTGTCTGTCAGCTCGGGCTTGGCAGGCGCAGCTCCCGAAAGCGGTGCTTGCCAAAGCACTCGTCTCGAATGCCCTCGAGCGTGTGGTAGAGCTCCCAGGCGTCCTGTGCTCGCCCCAGCGGGCTGGCGAGCGTCATGAAACGCAGCAACCTGGCGAGTTTGTCGGGGACCTCCGCTGGAAGCGAGGATGCGTCTGTCGGGTCTCCGCCGAGCAGATAGACCAGTGATTTCCCGAGCGCGTAGATGTCTGACGCCGGGAGTGGTGGTTTGCGCTGCGAGACCTCGGGAGGGCTGTACTCCGGGTTCAGGCTGACAAAGCCCTGGCGAGTTTTGGCCGGGTCGATGCAGGCGTAGCACCAGTCGACGAGCCAGACGTTGTGATCCTCGGGACGCACCATGATGTGTTCGGGGCAGATGTTGCCATGCACCACGCCTTGATGGTGTGCCCAGCCGAGCGCGCTCAGCGCGCGCCGAAGGACCCAGACCGCGTGCACGGGCATCAGCCCGCTCGGGAAGTGCGCGCGGAGCTCCACGAGGTCGATGGCGCCCTCGAAGTAGGTGATGATGTTCCCGCGCTCGTGCTCGGGGGACTTGAACGAGTCGAGGCATTCGGGGAAGTGCTTGCGCTGTGGTGATTCATCGCGGTGCAACCGCGCCAGCGCGTCTGCCTCCCTGAGCATCAAGTCCCCATCGCGCTTGTCACCGGCCATCTTGAGGATCACCTCGCAGCCATCTTTCTCACTGCGCGCCCTGTAGAGCGTCGCGACGTCTCCTCGGGCGAGCACGTCCTTGATGTGATAGCGGGAGCGGAGCGTGCGAAGGATGGTGGCGCTCGACTCGAAGAGCGGCTCTCGGTTGCCGTAGATGCCCGCGTCGACGCTGTTGACGGCGCGCTCGTAGAGGCTGTTGAGCAGCGCGCAGACCTGGTCTGCCTGCTCTCTCGGCGCGCCTTCCTCGAAGCGGTCCGGGTGCACCACCTGCGCGAGCGCGCGCCATTTGTCGCGAAGGTGGACGCCGACGAGGGTGGGGTGGTGGAGGTCCTGCGGGTTTGCCGGGACGCCAAAGATGTCCTCGAGGCAGTGGGCTTCCTCCAACATGCGCTTGATCGAATCGAGGTCGTGGCTCGCGTTTGTCATGGTCGTGGTCTCCCTGTATCGGCTCGCATCGTGTCGTATGATGCTTTGTGTCATGTTGACACTTTAAGCGCGCATTTTGGGTGTTCAAGCATTATTGTGTAAAAAGTACACGATGGTGGTGCGTTTCACGGCGACTTCCGCGCACAAAAGCAGAGGGTTCTCCACGCCAATGCATCGCTTCGGGCAGAAAACGATGGAGTGAGTTGTTAAGTAGGTGAGGATCGCGACGTGAGGCGATCCTCGAGGGACGGACAACGGAGTGAGTTTTAACAGGTGGAATCCACCTGATGCCATGGATGGTGAAAGAAATGCACGCGCGAAGCCCCAAACTCGAAGCTGTGAAACCTCTGGTTTTGGAAGGTGTTCACAGCAAGACAGAGAACGCGTGTGTGTCCCGAGCGTACAGGGGCAACCGAAGGAGAGATGATGTCACCGAAAACCTCGAAGGATACGTCGGACGCCCGCTGGGTGTGCGGCGATTCGCGCAAAGGGGGCTGTTGCGTCCGGCGTCGCGTCCTGCAGGGGTTGGCGCTCGCGACGCTCGCGCCGCTCGGCTGGTTGCTGTTGAGGTCGCTGACCGTCGATAGCTTCGTCCTCCTGGCCGAGCTCCAGCGATCCTGGGTGCTCTACCTCTATATGCTCGTGGGCGCTTCGCTCTCGATGATCGTCTTCGGGATCGTGGTCGGCTTGAGGGAGCGAAACCTCGAGCAGCTCAACGCTCGCTTGCACTACCTCTCTTACACCGATGGCCTGACGGATCTTCGCAACGCGCGCTACTTCTGGCAGAGCTTCGAGGACGCGATCGCGCGCTCGGTGAGGGATCAGCAGCTCGTATCACTGGTCTTGTTCGACCTGGATCACTTCAAGGAGATCAACGACACGCACGGCCACGCCGTCGGTGACCGCGTCCTCGAAGGGATCGCGCAGGCGCTCGCTGATGAGGTGCGCGCCGGAGAGGTCGCCGCGCGCGTCGGCGGAGAGGAGTTCGCGCTCCTGATGCCCGGCGCGACTGCCAGGGATGCCGAGCGCGCCGCCGAGCGTATTCGGCGTGCGCTCGCTGCGCGCAGGTTCGAAGGAAAGGACGGGGTCTTCGGGGTCACCGTCAGCGGCGGCGTCGCGTCGTCTGGTTTCGGGCTCGCCAGCGAACCACAGGAGCTCTTTGATCGCGCCGATATGGCGCTCTACGAGGCCAAACACGATGGCCGCGATCGCATCCGCGTCGAGCCGATGAGAGAGGATGTGCAGGCGCGCCCATCCAGGCAGCGCAGAGCCCCGATGCCATCGCGCGAGCTCGACTTCGCGGGGCAGAGCACCTCTGGCGAGTGGAGTCTCTGATTTGGCGCTCGTTTGATGTGTGATTGCAGGGGGTTATGATCAGGTGTGTGAGGAAGCGCGGCGTGGACGCGCTCCTTCAGCGTAACTCCAGACAAGGAGCCTGATCATGAGTACACAGCAACAACAACATACAACGCCATCGCCCCGAACCGATGAGACCCCTGTGGGGAGCATTATTCAGGTCTTGCGCGATCACAGCATCATCGACTCGACCGTGCGCGGTCTCCTCGATGAGCACGGCCTCCACCCCTCTGATGTGCGCGTCTTTGCCTTCGGGGAGTGCGCGCGAAACCTGCGCTTTCGCCCGGCGCTCGCGGCTCTCGTCACCGAACTCGAGCCCGATAACCTGAGGGCGTCCATCTCCGGCGGGGCGCTCGACGAGCAGCAGGTCGATTGGATCATGGCCAACCTGCTCGACGGCGCCACGCTGTTGGTGGCCAAGGTTTATTCGGACCAGGCGCGCAAGCAGATCGGCAACTACTTCATCAAGCGCCGCGAGGATGAGAAGTTCAAGCAGGAGGTCGCCGGGCACTACTTCGAGCTTGGCAACGAGGATTCGCAACCCCGAGAGCGCGTGAGCGCGACCGAGAAGGCGACCGACCGCCGCTCGAATCACTCCTCGCGATACTCGCGCGCCTCTCGCACCGAAGGGGTTGGAAACTGGGGCGTCTCCTACAGGTGAGAACGCCCACCATCGCTTCTATCGGGGATAGATAAGTGACGCGCGCCATGGCGGCGCGCGAACCGAAGGGGCCGAAAAAT
>CAJHUC010000394.1:0-125808 GCA_905146915.1 Ostreobium quekettii | reverse complement strand
TTGTGAATTTTGTTGAAATTTGTGAAATTTGTGAAATTTGTGAAATTTGTGAAATTTGTGAAATTTGTGAAATTTGTGAAATTTGTGAAATTTGTGAAATTTGTGAAATTTGTGAAATTTGTGAAATTTGTGGAATTTGTGGAGCTTCAGTTCACGGTGCTAACACCACCAACCCTGCCACTGCTCCAGTGTCGGTTGGCTCCGGGTGCCCCGCCGCGGCCACTGCTCCCACCGCCGGCCCCGCCCACTCCCCCCCCACCCCGCCTCCCTCCCGGGCCTCCGCCTCGGCCTCCGCCGCCTCCACGGGCGGCTCGGCTTCCGCGTCTGCCACCTCCACCGGCGGCGCCGCGTCCTCGAGCGCTCAATCCTCCGGCGGTGCCTGCGGCGCGTCGCTGGCGGTGCGCGTGTGCGTGGACAGCCGCGCGGCATTCATGGCGGAGCTGAGGGTCGAGGAGAGGAGGCTGGCGGCGGCGGCGGGCCTCAAGAGGCGGGCCTTCCGCAAGCACCTGAAGTTCACGCAGGTGGACGGCGACGGCCTCTGCCCGCACAACACCCAGGTGGGGGTTGCGGTGACGTTGGCACTGTGTCCTGAGGGGGGCGCGTGCGAGGCAGGGCACGATTTGTGACCACGGAAATGGAGTCGGATATGATGGTTTGTTGTCCTGGTGCCGCAAAGGAATGTGCTGGGCAGGTGTGCTGTTGCCGTGGGTCTTAAATCCTTCCGCATAGAAACGTAACGGTGGGCCCTTTTTTGCATAGAAAACAAACAAAATAGCGTCATTCCAATAAAAATTTTGCGGAGCGACTTGACAAAATGAAGGTAACGCTCTGGAAAACAAAATGAGGAGCAAAAATCGTAACGGTAAAACTGTATGACGCGGAAGGGCTTAAAATCCCATGGTACTTGGGCTGTCGAAGCAACAAGCTGCCGCAGCGCTCGCCTGGAAGGATGTTGCAAGTCTCCGCTGAGTCATGCGATCATAATGTAGCCACTCAGTGATTTGAATCCCCGTCCATCAACCACTGGGGGCCGTTTCTCCCAATACACCATGACAGTAAACAAATGAAAGTACTTGCACTTCAGCGTTCTTGGCAAAACGGTTTCTTATGTACTTTCCACTCGAAGGCGACCGACCCTTTCTTAGTATACATGCTGCAGGCAATCAGGGTGGACATCGACATCCCAGCTTCCGGCCCCGCCACACACGGCGATCTGGCTCAGTCGGTGCAATCCATTGGCGCGCTGCTCGTTGGCCAGAAATTGCCCAGCGTTCGGGGTGGTGACGAGGTATCCAAAGCCGGTAAGAGTTGTGATCACGGCCTTGGGCGCCACCAGAACTATCTCGCCAATGTACAAATTGCCACAATAACGTGGTATAGTCATGGGGCACCAGACATTTCTTAATGCCTATGATCACCCCCTATACGTGTACAAATTTTGACTCGAGCACGCCGTTTCACATGATTTTCTATCTTTGTGGCGCTGCCTTTCATGGCGCTGTATGGCGAGGAAATTATTATATGATAATTCACTGTGTAGTCAATGTAACGGAAGTGCGCCCGCGATGCTCAAAGCTTTGGGCGTATTCCCCTTTGCGGACATCTCGGTGCCATCGCCAGCATCATCCTTGCAGCAGCGCAGTGAAGCCGTTGAGTGTGCGCGTGTTCGCTATGTGCTCAAGCCTCCAAAATTTTGGACAAACTTCTGCTGTTTCTTATGCCGGACCACCATGCTACCCGTCCATTTAATTGCAATGGTTCCGCGCATGACGGATGACTGGCTTGCGCTTGCAGTGGCAGGATGCTCGTAGTTCACGGCGCTGTGGAAGCCACGGACCTTGGAAGGCAAAAGCGACTTGACAAGATCGTTTCACCGGGGAATTCGAATTTCTTTGGCCAGGGCGGTGCCGTCGTTACAGGGTATCGTGCCGAGATTGCGGTTTCGCACGCGGTGCAGTGGGGACAGCAGTGGGCACTAACTACTGGCTAGTTACTATGCATGGAACATATCTATTCAGTTGAGAGGGGACGAATATTGGCGCGAAACCCGTTATTGTTGCGGGCAGAATGGTAGGTGTGGAAGATAACTCGGCCGACACCTGCTTTGAGGACATCATAGTTAGTGGCCTTTTGAATCTGGACTCCCTGGCCATGGTGAGGCTGGCCAATGAGCCTGGCAGACGGCAAGAGGGCGGCCTGCCACAACATAACAATGAATGTGCTAAAAGATGGATTGCCGGACAAGGCTGGTGGCGGTAGCGATGCGTTTCACCAGCCGGGGTGATATATTATATATGATGTACAAGATGCCCGGCAATAAGTGTGGGAGGTCTCGAGAAATTGGTGGACGTCGTGTCAATAACATTGCAAAAGAAAGACTCACCGCGGAATTTTGATATGTCATGCTTCCCTGAGCTGTTGGACTTGTCGAGCAGCTGCCTGGTGGGATGTTCAGCGCTGATCAGTGCTATCATTGTGCGGGGATGAAAGCCAATGCAAAATTGACTGGTTGTTGCGAAAGGAAGGATTCGCGGGTGCGCAAATTCGATTCTTCTCCGCATCGCGATCCTGCATCTCTTTTCGCGCATTTTCATAGCGGAGGTCTAACACAATTTCGACGTCAGACGCACAGGGTCTAGCAGGTCGTATTTCCGGGTCTGGCTGTGTACCAGATGCTCTAAGTAACGAAAGGAGGGCGGCGGGGACCCCAACAGTCACTTCATTGTGTGCCAAATGTTGTTTGGACGACGGCTCCTGCAGCAACAGCGATGCGGATACCATGGGCTCTTCTCGTACTAGCACAAACTTTGCTTAGGGAAGTCAAATGCGACGCCCTTTGAAACTGAGTGGCAGCATCACAGCGATTGCATAAAAAGCAGCGTGATTGCATCAATTAGTCTCACATGACACCGCAGTTGACATCTCCAATAGGGAGTTTTCTACTGGTGCTGTGCTTGCATACGCACCCTCGATGCATGCCGTGAGCAATGCTTTGATATTGAAAAGACACGCAATCCGGCGCGATGTAACCACCTACATTGTTGCAGTGTTCCCATTCAAATACATGAATTGGGCGATTGTACTGCCGAACGTGCTTCGATATATCACGGGTATGTATCGCTCTCTGATATATATCATGCGCAGTGTTAGTGTAGATATTCGGCATCCCAGCTCCACTTACAACTCTGGAGTTCCAAGCTCTCTCGTCGCATGTACCGTAACACGTGCACGAAATGCCAAGTGCTTAATCCCAGGGTCAGAAAAGCACACAAGTCACGCATTATGCTTCAAGCTGGTGTTGTTTGTTCCAGCGCCCACCTCATGAAGTGCTGTGATAACAATGCATTCATTGGCGCACAAACTTGGCCATTTCGCTTCCCGATCCATGGTGAATTCTGACTGACCCGGGATTATGGTGCGCCCACATATGGATACCGCCCATCTACGGTCTCTCAATACTATCGCAAAGAATAGGGTTCAGGATATTCTTAACATTGTAAAACCTCAAATGGCGGCATTACAAGGAATGAAAGGACCATGAAGCGTAAAAAGCACGTATTTAAATCTCCCATGCCGGCGGCCAAACTTTCGAAGCCGTGTTATCAACATATGTCATGGAAGCCACGTGGTCATTGGACGCAACACTAGTTAGTTCAGTGCGCACTGAACTCAAATGCGCTATAGGGACCAACTGGACCAAAGCCGCGATAAGGGGCTGACCATTAGCTGGATGGCGGCTGTCCATATTCTGGCTATGCACTTCCACAACCACATCTTTTCCACATGCATATGCCTTTGCATGCACCGCATTGTACTGGGAATATGCTAACACCAGATATTCTAACACCAACATTCTAACACCAAATGCCGCAGTTTCTTCGTTCAAAAGTGCGATTGGAAGATCTTCAAGATCTTCCGCTAATGCTTGGCGCAACGCTCCGGGTTTGGGTCTTTGTTGGAACATTTCAGGGTTGCAGCTCTGCATGCACGGACTCCGAAGCCGACAGGCTATTAGCCGTGGTCAGTTAAACTGACCGCTATCCAGACAGACTCCGCAGCAGATTGGATGCTGCGTCCACGCAGTTGCCACGCCATTTATGGCCGTGAGTCGTCCAAATGGGAAGCTGATGGGGGCGTCCTCGCCTGCACGCGCAAAATTTCCAGAAGATGGTGATGTTGACGAAGGCAGGCAGGGTCGAGGGGTGGCGATCCCTGAACGGGAATTGTACACTCGAGTCCGCGGCAACGGTTTACAGCTGAGGCAAAAGGACAATAGACGTTCTGTCCTTTATACTCAGTCCGTTCATGAACACCCTTAATGCAATTCCTAGTGCTTCGTCATCTTTTCATGCATTCAGTCATTAATAACACTCATTCAGTTCTAGCCGTAACAGTGTTGCCTGGTGAGTACTCATCAATGGTCGGTTCCGGTGGAAATAATATTACTGCCTGCACCAAATTTACCTCAATTTTAGGGTTTGGTTTAGTTTCAGGGTGATTTTTAGGGTTAGGGTTAGGGTTAGGACTGGTTTAGGTTTTAGTGTTTAGGTTTTAGGTTAGGTTAGTTTGGACGGAGTTGGACATGATGTGCACGTGACTTGGTGCAAAAAGTCACCGATTTGGTGCAGCCAGTAATTTTATGCCGTTGTGGTGCGTGGTGGCAACTCAGCCCTGTGCCCTCAATCCCCACTGCCGCCAACCTCTGGAGCGTCGCGCGCCCAGGGGGCAAGCGCCATGGCGTCCACGAGCGGCAAGTGCCTCCAGGGAACCCAGTGGTGAGTCGCGCCCCTTCTCCGATGGCGCATAGTCTCATGGTCAATCGCCGGTCCTGCCGTGCATCTCCCCTCTGGAGCCGCAAAGGCGATCATGCCCCTGCCGCTCACGAGGCCGCGGCGGGCGCGCTTTGAGGATTGGGGCCTCCGTGTGTGCAGGTGCCTTGGGGGCGCCTCGAGCGGCGTGTTTGGTCGACCCGTGGGGGTGGCACACAAGCAGCAGCGCCGGCGAGGGGCAGAGCATATGGTGGGTGGCATTGGGGCAGTGGAGATTGCCTTTGATCTGGTGTCGAAGGCTGTGGCTCGGTGGAAAGCGCGATGTTCGCTGGTCGGTCCCCTCCTGGCCTGAAGTTTGCGAACATTTAACCCATGAGCTGCAATGTGTTGAATCAACCAATAAGGGCTCGTTGAATAATGCGGCAACAACGAATCAATGGCGCGTCATTTAACAACGGAAACAAGAAGTCGAGGGTCTCTGCAGTGTTGGGGGACAGAAATTCGGGTGTGCAACTTGGCGGATTGTTTGTCTCTGGACGTGACACCCCAAAGGGGTCTCTGAGAGCGAAGGGTGTGCAGAGTGGTGGGGTGGTGGGTGGCGTTCAGCACGATGCGGGCTTGGGAGCGGTTGGGGTGGGTGGCAGGTTCGCAGCGCAGGGCACTCCTGAAATTGGGGTTGCCTGACCTGTCCTTGAATGAAGACAGATTGGCATTGTGCATGTGCTTTTATGGAAACGAGTGGAGAGGAATCTAAAGCCTCTGCCATGCAGTGGAGTTGCTGAGACAGCTAGAACTGGTGCAAGGTGGGAGTCATCAGATTGGGACACAAGACAAACGGATTCAAGGGATAGGGTCAAGGTGTCATTCATGACGACCAATGTGTGCATGATTCCACGTTCTGGATTCGTCTCGAATGCACTTTACCAGCTGTTTGGCATGCCCGCTGATGGGATGCGCAGCAAGTGCAGAACTCCCTCAGCTGCAGACAGTCTTGCCCTGATCACTGCCAGCAGAAATGGATGATGTCTATGCAAAGATGACCTTGATGCCAAACGATTGAATTCTTGCAGCAAGTCTGTTTCGCCCAAACTGTGCGAATTTCGGGCTTTGGGAACTGGCTGGATGGGATTCATTATTGTGACGTTATCTCGATTTAATCTTCTGTTGAACAGGCTCCCACTACCCCCTCACACCATATGTTACAAGAGTTGCGTCGATCAATTCCATTGCCCCCATCATTTGGGTATATGTATTGTGCAGAAATGTGAATTTGCCTAGCCAATTTATAGTCCTTGGTATCACCTCAGTCCCCTAGAAGCAATGGTTGAACATTGCACTTGCAATCACGCTTGTTAAATATTCAACACTTCATCCAGCCCGGCGTATATTCATAACGGGGTTCGATTTTATGCATTGATGACCTGAGTGTGTGGCATGCAACTTGATACTGTGTTGCTCCAGCCAGAACATAAGCATCATCAGTTCTCTTCCTTCAACTGTCTCGAGGCCAGCTGGCAAATGTGCACAAGCATCATCCTGTCGGGCGCCAGCCAGCACTCTTGGTAGAAACTCAGTGCCTTGATATTCTTTTCATTCATCGTCTGTCTGTTCTTGCGAGCGTGTTAGAGATTTGTTCTTTTATTGTTTGGACAGGTTGTGTTTGCCAAGAAAGGCAAGAAGACGATGCGGATGAGGGGAGGTCCCGCCCAAACTCGGCAGCTGCCGCCGACGCCCCCAATCGACCCAGACAATGAGGAGTTTGTCATTTTCGTGCGTTCCAAGTTGCTGCCACGGTGGTACCCCTACAGCATAATGAAGGGCGGGTGGAGTGCCAATGCCCTTGCCAAATCGCAGCAGAACGAATGGGGAAAGAAGCTGTACAGCGATACTCTGGTGAAGAATGTTGGTCAAGCATTGTACAAGGTACGAATGTGAACCTGAACTCATTCGTAACAAAGGCACCCGACACAAGTGCGCCATTCCTGGCACACAGTGATAACTACACCTGTCACAAGGTTTCAGGTCCCTGCAAAAGAGCTCGTTCCTGTCCAGGAGCTTGCCCAAATGATCATCCTGGGCATGTGTATATATACAGAGTTGGCAACATACTTAGCTCATCCAGGCCTGGGGACAGATAGGCTAAATTGGGCACATGCAACACACTCAGAACAACAGATCAATGTTTGTCTAGATCCCCAGCTGGCCACTTCCACTGCAGTGGAGGATAGAATTGCCCTTGTCGAAAACGACAGCAGTTATGTGCAGATGGGATACATGTGATCTCTGCATTTGCATGATGCCAATGATCCATTATGAAGGAACTCAGAAATCTCAAAAGGGGCGAAGAATCCGATGTGGTGGGCAGGGTGCTCTCTGCAGGGGCAGATTCAGAATCTGTTGTTCAGTGTGGGCTGAAGATACGGCCAACAGAGACACATCAGAGCACCATCAACAAGAGCTTGCGGCGTTCATTTTGAGCACAAGAGTAGCCACTAACAGCAAGAATACAATAAGAGCAACAATTGTGCATGAAACCAACAAACATGCACTCCGTGAGTGTCCATGTTAACTGAGAAAATCCTTGCTGGATCTGTGTCCAATCTGCAGGGAATCGTGGTGGCACGTCCAGCATGTGCTTCCATTGCTGCTTTTAAACAAACGTTACAAACGTTGCTGTTATCGATAGGATGCCAACGTCCTCTAGCCATGCGCTGTGGTTAGAGGCCCACGCTGGAACAGGCTTTGTATTGCATGTCTTCACGCATGCATGTGTTGCATTCCTGTGAGCAATATTTGTTTAGCATCTGGTTCGTTTGGACATTTTGCCATTCTATGTGTCAACGTTCCCATCAGTAGTGCTTGTCCAAAACATGGGACAACACACTGTTCTGGTCTTGGACAACAGCCATCAGATTCCCGTTTCTTGGCAGAAATTGTATTCTTTCAAGGAAAGCACACAATTTCTCAGAAAAGCAGACTCCTGATCCCACCACAGGCAGGTAGATGCACATATGGCACTTTTTGAGCTCTGGACACATTAGGTGCACACAACTGGATGGCGCTGCAGCTTGCACTTGTGCATGCGTGCCTCCATGTCAGCCTGTGGCCACGATGCCCTGACTTCTTTCGTGTGCGCGTCGAAGGAAATTGACCAGGTCGAGAGGAGTGTCAGAAAGAATTACCCGCCTCTTAAAGACGCGAAGGAGCTGGAGTACGGCTTCAAGATCAGGGTGAGTGCTATGTGGGGGTCATGCGACAGGTCGTAGGTTGGTGTGGCAGCGGGCATTTAACTGTCGCTGGAAGCCCTTGCTGTGATCAGAATTTAGCATCCAGTCACATTCGCACATGCCCTCTGAACGTGACGGATATATCAAGAAATTCATAACGAGAACAAATTGGATTGGTAATTGCGCAAGAGCCACCTATTAACATTCAGCATTGACACACACTCAGGCGCCACGCCGTTTAACAACCCATATCATCATTGGACAGGTTAGCTTGATGCGTTTGTCCTGCCAAAGCAATGCAGACACGACGGCGCCATTTGTTTTACCCATTCCCGTGGCTTCTGGCGGCGCGCAGGACCGGGAGCAGCCCGAAAAGTGGTACGTGGCTGAGGACGTCAAGCTCATTCCCCCCGCGGAGGAAGTCAAGGGCCTTCTGGATGACCTCCAGGAGGGATTCGAAGGCGTCACGAAGGGCTTTCAGGACGCCTTCAACTTTGGCGGCAAGAAGAAATAGGGGTGTTGGCCAGAGCGGAGAGTGCTGGGAGAGGGAATGGGGGGGCCTGCCGGGATTTGTTTATTGGCACATGTGTGGTGTGTTCTGGGCCGGGCTGCGCGTGCCATTTTGAGTTTGAGAGTAAGTTTGAGCGCGTTTTGGGTCTTCGCTGATTCGCCGTGGCCTCATGTGGGGCCTTGGCGGCGAGGCAAAGGTTACGAGCGGCACCAAAGTCAAGGAAGATGTACCCAGCTTCATCCTGCATCCGTGCGAGTTGTACACAGTCGGTGTACGATTCTCGACAGATGAACACAGTTTGAACTCGAAATGAAAGTCAAAGAGTTCATCTGTCATTCATTCATTATTAATTAATTAATTTATTTACTTACTTACTTACTTATTTATTTATTTACTTACTTACTTACTTATTTATTTATTTATTTATTTATTTATTTATTTATTTATTTATTTATTTATTTATTTGCTCATTTGTTCATTTATTTATTTATTTATTTATTTGCTCATTTGTTCATTTATTTGTTTACGTTCTATCTACTTCACAAAAAAATCGCCACTGAGAGGTCGCCAGTGGCACAAATTTGTGCTGTTTGCATACCGGTCCTTCGCCACAGGACAAGGTACCGTCCAACCGGGCTGGCAGGAGCTGGCATCGTTCCAGATCACGTTTCCTCCTAAACATCTGCAAAACCCAGCCGGCCCCAGCTGCGGAGGACAGACAGCGACGAGCGCGTACTTTTTCCCACGGGCGCCGCATGTGAAGCGCGTCACTGGCATTGCGTGATGTCACTCACTAAACACAGCAAGAGTCGAATTGCTCTCAACCACATGCGCAATACTGGAGTCCCGCCCGCCGCTGTGTCACGATCACGCGCACCAACGCCCCTGCGCTGCATGAAATGGCTCCCAAAGGGTGACCAAATCTAGCAAACCCAGCAACCCCTTTGCTTGTGAAGCGTGTTGTTACAATGGTTGGAACGCGTCCGACCACGAGCTATCCTTCCCATCCCCAGATCGCGCTCCAGGTGCCCTAAACCGCGTCCGGAAATCGGCCCACTGAGAGAGCCCTTCATATGTACAGAGTCAGAGACAGCCCAAACAATCGAAGTCAGAATTATCAAACAGAGTGAGAGCCCGCCCCTTCCGTGACCTCCGCCGAAGCATGTGCAACGGCCGAGCGGAAAATGCCGTCCCTGGGAGTGTCCATTGGCCGCAGATGCCGGTGACCTCAAATTTTGAAGATGGCGCCGTTATGCGCGCCTCCCCAGCTTCCCTCCGGGTTCCCGTCGACATCCATGGAGTCGCACCCGAATCTAGGGCTCTGCGGTCTCCGCCTTCCCGAGGGGGGCTGGTTGACAACGATCTTGAAAGAGCCCCTTGAGGTGGCCTGTGTGCAAATGAAATTGCCCATTTACAGCGGTCCCCTTCTGCCAGAAGGCTTGTGGGGGCCAGTTGCTACAAGTAAGTATTGCAATGCGGTAAATATTATGCCAACATTGACCAAAAAAGGAAATGGACGTGGTGGGGGCAGTCCAGTCGCACCATATTGAGCATGTGTTTCAAGCCCCACGGCCGCCAGGCGGCTCCGGTTTCTTCATCAGAATATGCGTGACGATGCCCACCGCTGCGCCAAGCGCTGGACCATGAGCGTATAGTTCCTGAGAATCTCTGCATGTACGCGCATTTTTGTCCCAGCCTTTTCTAGGGAAATGAACGCACCACTAACGCCGACACTACTAAGTGCTTTGCCAATAGTCTACTGGAAGTACTAGCTCGTCATGCTGTCCGAAAGCCCGCTGTACGGTGCCTATGATGTACGCGTAACATGAAGAGGTGCAGCACATTGCCATGAAGAACAAAGTACCTAAACAACAAAAGATGTAGGGTGACGTCTGTAGGCAAGCCCAGCCATTTTACACAATGCCTCTATAGGTATAAATCTCGGTAGATTCTAGCCTCAAGGAATATTTTTGTCCCTGCCTTTTTGTTCAAAGCAGCGAGATGCTAATGCACCGAGGACGAAAGTAGGACCGACTTGTGCACTACTAATCGCAACTACTAGGCGACTATCTGGAAGCGGCGATGCAGCCAATCTTTAAAACATACTTCAAAAGTAGTGTTTCAGGCTGCGGAAAGTACACATACTTTCCTGTGCATTTCCTTTTGACAAATTGTTTTTGGGTGCAACACCACAACAGACGCAGGAACAAGTTACACAGCTCCATTTTGTTTCTACAACATTAACATCCAATCTATAAAGATTCTGCGTGTAACATAAATGAATAGATCGAAACAGCGATGTGGCCATTGTGCATGACAGTAACGACGACAGAAATATCACAGCATCGCATTGCATGCCATGATACCGTAGCGACAATGCAAGTACATTTCCATCAACATATCATTGCACTGATGCAACGGACTTTACAACTTCAAATAGCAGCAGAAGTTTAATATTGCAACTGCTGTACTAGAATAGTAGGTTCAATTTGGCCAGTGGCACAGCATGGATTCTCACCTTGGTGGCAGCCTTGTGTTCCAGCTCGACGTGGGCGGAGCTTCGCTTCCGGCTCACCGAGCGAGTGACCATCCGGTTCGAGGGAGCTTCAGCGCCGCTGTCCGTGGTGCTCGCTGCGTTGATCGCAGACGCCGCTCCAGAGGCCTTATGGGAAACGGTTCACAAGCGCCGTGAGACGCGCAACAGCCGCCTTATTGCTCTATACAATGGAGCACGCCGTACGGTGCTCATTGAAATGCATCATCCGTCAACTAATGCTATAGACAATAGTGCATAGTGACGTAATGAGTGAATCCCTGTTCATTCTTCCTGAACTATGAATCGAGTGCTTGAATGAAATACGGAAAGCAGAGGCGATGCATCTGCAGGGCGACGATGTGGGCAGCATTGAAGGTAGTTTGCGCGCTGTCGGTGAATGTGCCTTGGACTGCGACCAGAACTCACCACTTTCTGTTTGTTCTCAAGACGAGGAACGCCTGCAATGGACAGGTGCTTCAGCTTATCCAGCAGTTCCCACGTGATGCTCAGGGCCTTGGACGATGGTGGTTGCAGGGCCGGCACAGCTGTAGCTGGAGATCTCAAATTTCTGTGAGCATATCAGGAAGGCGCATTCAGTCAATCATCCAAATGCAAAGCATGAAACAAAGTAGCGAGCAACAAGAGATGGAGTGCCAACCATAAAATTTGAAATAATAACGTGCCAATGCGCAGGTACACACCTGTAAAATGTGCAGGGCAGTCCTGATACAGAGACTAAAGCGAATCATGTGCATCCAGGAATTTCTGGTTGTCAGCAAAATGTCTCAGATAAGATTCGCCATTGCAGTGCAACCGTCGACGCTATGGTTCAGATGAACGCTTGCACAGATCTAGCGACTGCAAGCAACCCAATCTGCATCGCATTATAATAGATTCACTTGCAATAGTAAAGCACGGTATTCTCGCTTCTAAACAATGAGCGCAGTCAATAAAAGCAGATATCGGCGTTGCTGCTGATGTCAAATTCAGTGAACTCATCAACGTCCCTTGGTGTATGCACACCTGGCAGTTTGTTCAATGGACTCTCTTGCTGAGGCTCCAGCTGCCAGCAGGTTCATCATTCTCTGCGGGGACTCCAAAGTCATCCTCGGCTGAAGGCGGCAAAAAATAAGCGTCAACTCAAATCGAATCAGTACTTCCCAATCCAAAATTCATTTTCGTTACACTTTTACTTGCTTTCAATTCTTGCGCTGGGATGGATCCCAAATGATGTCACCCGTCGAGAATTTTCCCACGCACGGTCTTCGAAAGCGCCGTGGAAAAAGCGATGGTAGCGGAATGCTCGCACCAACACCGTCCAAAAAAAACGTGCTGCAGCGCATTTTGCACCGTTGTTTCATCACCGCGGGCCTGTCAATTAGATATACATTAGCATCCCATCCATTGCTGTACGCCTAGATTCCTGTCATTGAAACACTTTCGAATGTTTAACTGCGGATTCCTTGGCTTCCTTGAGTTGAAGGCAATCCGATGCAGGGCGGAACGCGTTGAGATGCGTCCAAGATTGTAAAGTGAAAATTGCGGCCCTGAGATGTCTCAGTTTTCCAAAGCGTTTGTCAAAATGACCGCCAGCCTAATGCTGGCGAAATTCCTGGTTGACGTAATAGTAGCACAGACTTTCGCATGATCAATGTACTGAGCACCTGATATGGCCATCCATCATCAAGCTTGGCTCCCCCGCTGCCTTCTGAATCCTCCCTGGAGGCGGAAAAAGAATCCACAGCAGGTGGTGAGCTGATTGTTTGGCATTGATCGTTGCCAATGAATCACTATTCATTCCTAGCGATAATCATTTCAACACATATGCGGCAAAGGCATGTCCTTGCTTTGGAGCTGTACAGCGCATTTGAAAGTGAACAGCGCACATGCATTGTATGATTGCTCAACGGCGGCGAATTCTATTTGGTAAATGTCGAGGAATGGTGCCACAGAACACAGGAGCAATGCCGCTGTAGATGACATCATGTCGTGGAAAACATTTCAATCATAACGTGCTCGTAGATCCTTTTGATATTGGAAATGCGTTGGAAATGAACAATTGGTGCGGCTCTAACAGATGACCATAGAATACTTCTGTTTTATTTGTTTCTTACCGTATTTACCCGGTATTAGCAGGCATGTATTGGACCCCCAAAAAGAGTTGTGGATACTAATAGCGGGTTATGTATACTAACGCGGTTTGGACCCCTGATTCCAAAGAGTAGACAAAGAAAATTTTTGACAAATAGGCCGTGAAATACCCAAAAATGGACAAAAATGGCGATGCTAGTGCGGAATGTTATCAGCCTCTTCACGGGAACTGGCGGCCTTGACTTGGGGCTGCACCAGCTGGTGGCGACTGGCGATTGGGGCCGTTAGGGGTTCGCTGGAATGCTCCAGGCGCATTTGCCTCTGCAATGCAAAGAACAAGACCTGACAGGGGTCTCGACTCGCTGGGGCACCACGTCGCGACGATGCTCAACACACGGCGTTTTCCCTCGCTGATGGCGGCTGGGAAAGCTGACGGGATCTGTGTTTGGGTCTGTGGCCTGGTTGCCAGTGAGATGTGTTTTGCCCCACCTTCGCAGCATTTTACGGCCAGTTTTGCAAGGCGGGGTCTCGACCTATGCCGTCGCCTGCCCATTCCTTGCGCTGGGCATTGGGGGACCCGTGCCAAGCGCCAGGCCGGAACCAGCTCTGGCCGGCCGGGGAGCAGGTTGGCTCAATCCAGAAACTAAGGCGGCTTTGAATTCTCGACCGCTTCTATCATCGTGCCTTGCGGCGTCGGTCGCTGCCTTGCGACCCTGCGCTGAGAACGCCAACGGCGGCCTGTCGACCGTGCGGCTTTTCGCGGGAACCCCTCCAAATTCTCCCTCGACAACATCCGCCCCGATCCGATCGTCCCCGTTGATGTGCGAATCGCAGGGAACGCGGTTTGGTCCAGACTGGGCAACGAGTTCCAGCACCAGCCCCCGACTTCCCTTGCCACCATCCGCGGCTTCCGTCGTTTCTGCTCTGTTGAGGTTTGGGGGTGGATACTAACACCGGGTCATGAATACTAACGTGGGTTCGACCCCCAGAGAGGGGGGTGGATACTAATAGGGGGTGCCTACTAATACCGGGTAAATACGGTACTTCCTCCGCTCCAAATTAATGGCATTTCTGGTTTGCGGCCTTGAAAAATCCCATCATCACATCTCTATTAATGCTAAAATTTTGACGAGGAACTAAATTTTGTGTCAATTTTGACCAATTAAATTTTTAGATTAATCTACTAAGCACTAAGGGAGATATGACCTCAAACACGGGCATGTCGGACAAAATTACATGCCAGTCTCAAGGTCATCCAGAAACAACCCTGGACCATTGAGCGTGTGTGGTACTCATTGTTCGCTGTTACGGATTTCATGCTTGGGGCGCAAGGCGCAGCAACTTCAAGTTGCCTCACGCTAGCATTGTATGGACATTTGTCCAGAACAGGGGGAGGCCGTGTTGGAGGTGGCTTGTAGGTGCTATTTGGTGATTCAGGCCGCTTTTTGAGACATGATGAACGTCCGAAGATTCAATATTTGTGGTACATGGGGGTGGCACCAAAAGGTTTGGCACCATGTCTTTCCGTTTTTGATATTATATATTTTACGTTTGGACAAAATCCAACACACATTTTGACGTTTTCAATAACCTCCATTCTTTTCGGGGCAGACTCTGAGGAAGCATGTCATAATATTGACATTGTTGAAACGATTCTATATAACCGAATTATTAAATACACAATTTCTAACAGCGCCTATTCGGGAATTTAAGCAGGTAAATGCCGCCAGTACCTGTTGCATGTCCAGAGGCTCAAAACGACAGGTGCTGGGGAGCGCCGAAACGTGTGGGATACCATCTTCTGAAGCATGGAAAGCACTGCCCTTGCAGCAGTAGGGTACCCGCCGGAGATTAGCGGCAACTCTCAATTACTTTGTTTTGTTTTGCTTTGGCTCTTTTATGTTTCACGCCGAAAATCTGCCAGTGCATGCGCGCACTCTCTTACATATGTACGAGAAGAATACGGGAGGGGCGCGCTTGCGCTGCTCCTAAAAATAATGCGATGCATCGAAATTCCCCGCGCAATTGCCCTTTTCCTTTCTGCAGAATTCTGCAGAAAATTCGTCAGGGAATGTGGATCCTGCGGCGAGGGAATTTGCAGGCGCAGCCGAACGCAGTCGGCCTTCGCATTTTTCAGCGGGCCGCCGCCGCTTGCTGGCGGCCGCTCCGGTGAGTTGCTGGTGGTATTGCGGGGGATAACAACTGCGGGATATTTTGAGAATATTTCGTGCCTTTCTCAAGTTGAGATCGTAGTTGGTAGGCGGGGCGGGGTGGTGAGGGCGGGGGGTCAAATGTATATACGGCATTGCGCAGCAGTGCATGTTAATCACATACAAACGCCACAGTAGAGAAACATTTGTAGTTACTAGGCAGATTCGATGCGTTTCCCCGCGCGCAATTCTCAATTGCCATATGGATTTCAGATAATTAATGTACTGGCACATTAAAACACTGCAATTTTGGGTGCATAAAATACAGATCTGCATAAGCCCAAGGTCGGTGTGTGACACCTTTCTATGGCAACGCACGTTGATACAGTATGTAAAGGCAGTGCAGCGGCAAACTGCCACAGTGCCTGAGCGTTTCTCCCTCACCCCTCTTCTCCCACCGCGCTTGCCATGCACCTCAGCCAGTCGCCGTCCACTGAAATGCCCACCCCCTGGAGGCCCTCCAGCAGACTCCTCTTCCCAATGCATTTCTTGGCGAACTGATCCAGCAGTCCCGTGATTCGCTGCTTGAGCCCCTCTATTTCCCGGTGGCTGCGATCGACAAGCGACTGGAAGTCCGCGCGGAGGCTGCTGACCTGGAGGCGCCACATCGGCATTTTCCAAAATGTTTGAATGATTTTGATAGCGTAGACATTTGGGACAATTAATTGCATGACAATCCGTATCAACTTGGAATCCGAGTGTGGAGGAGTTGTTTGGCACGCTAGAGGTTCTGACAACAGCTTACTGTGCAGCAAAACACTGCTTTGGAAAATGCGAATGCATAATGAATATAACGGATAGAATGAATATATACTAAATTCCGCCAAGTCAAGTCATGCGCCCCATGGCCCTAAAGGCCGCATAACAGTGCATTTCCAGAAATGTTTTGAAAACGATGTTAAAGTTGCCCTAGCGCTGGAAAACGATGCCCATTTCACACAGTATCAACAGCTTTGAAATTGTTTATAACAAGAAAAAAAATTCTATATGCAGTTTAAGCCGCGTTGATGTGGCACCAATCCCTTCATCTTGAACACGTGTTCAATACGTTGCAGCGACCGATGTGCATTTTTACTCTCAACGAGCTGAGCTCCCAGATTCATGAGCCCCTTAATGTCGACGATCATGACAGTTTTGAAGGGGTTTTCCTCAAAAAAAATTCAGTTTCCTTCTGGCGTCTAAGTACGCCGCATATTGCCATTCACTTCCGTGGAAGTCACACATGTCGCTGATTGACTTGAACCAAAAATATATCTTGTGCACGGAACCAATTTTATGCCATTTTAATCAGTGCAATGCAACTCAAAAGAGATTTTTTGGAAAAGGGATGAAATTCCACAGCAGTAAGCCAAACAAAAATTGTCAAAAAATGTCATTGCCATTGCGTATAATAATCTTATGGCTGTCCTCTTGCTTCCTAGGAATTGGCGACAATGCTCTCTGAGAGAAACGTGCTGTTGTGCGCTGACCTCTAGGTTAAGTTGCGTGTTGCTGGACTGCAGCTCAGTTTTCTCGTCATCGAGCTGCTGCACACGGGCTTGGTACGCTGCCACCTCGGCTTTCTCTCTTTCCAATTCGACATGCAGATTCTGCGCAACGCTATACATCAGCATAGAATGCCGTAGAGGCGCATTTCTGGGTATAACTATCGATTCGCACGCCAGGTGCGCACGGTTCTCATAATGTACGGTATTGAAAAGAGGATATCAGACTAATTGCATAGCAGTTTCTCGAATGGATCCCGGCATCCAGTTCGAGGCACTTTGGATGATCAAGTGCTACACTCATTTCTAACACTGCTCTCAATTAACGTTGCCAATCAATCAATACCTGTAGATTAATCTCATCACATCACTGCTGCAATATGATATGGGGCAACGACTTCCAATGCACCAATTACGCCGCTGCTCGAAAAAGTTTTGTGAACAAGTTGTAGCCACCAAAAACGAAAAGATGTCTGACTTGGTGAGTACTTCGTCTGCTTCAGCGCCCACCAAAAATCTGCTGGCAAAATAATCCAAACATGCGTGCAACCACGTCCCTGAAATCATTCAAAAGCGTTGCCGCCTGTCTTGGCCACTGTTTCAGAAGCAATGTGAGGGGATACTTTGCCAACAATTGGCACTGAAGGAATGGCGATCAAGCGGCTTCAATCCTTGAAAGGCGCTCAGGCTGCCGCTTAGTCAAAACACATCCAGCCCGTAACCTAATGCTCGCTCCACGGCCCCAAATCCACTGCCCGTCCCCCCCAGCCCCAGCGCCTGGATGCAGCGAGGCAGCGGTGAGGCCGCGCTGACCAGGTCAGATATTCTTTCGACCGAAATTCCCCAGCAACGCGATAAACTCACCGCTCGCGCCTCCTCCCTAAGAGACTTTTTGGTCTTGAGGCAATTTCAGAGTCCAAATACAAATCCAACATCAAACTGCCTGCTGCGATTCTCTCTTCCCCGGTCTCAGCTGCAACATTATTCTGCATCTGCAGCGGCCATCCCCCCCGCAAGGTCCGGCAATGTGGCCCAAGACGGGGGAAGGGGAAGTTGGGCTGGGAAAGAAGGGGGTGGGGTGCTGGGGGGAGGGGTGTGACGCCGGCTGCGCCGGCCTTACGTTCACGAGTGTCTCCAGCTCGCGCCGCTCCTCCGCCGATATGCCCGGCTTCCTGAGCAGCTTCCGGACCTCCAGGATGGCGGCCCCCCCCAAGACGGACGCCAGCGCGAACATCATGGCCCAGAGTGGGGACTTTGTACTTTGGCCCAAGCCAGCACTCCTCTGGGGATGGGCGGGGCTGCCCTTTGGGGTTGGCCCTTTGGATGTGCGCCTCCGCTGTGAGGCGAGACTGCAAAGCCGACGGCTGTGGCCAGCGCTGTCTGGACGTGGACAGTACGGCACAGGGAACGACGCCTCGCAGTTTCTGGCGACTGGGTCGCTCTATATATAGGAAAAGTTCAACCTTTAGTTTAGTTTAGTTTAGTTCGAGTCAAGGCATGGATTATGTCTGGGCTACCGCGGAAGGGAATGGCTGGGCTGCAATTGCTTTGCTTGGCGGACAGGTTTCTTGGATTACCGGTGCGCGTTTTGTACGGCAGCACAATGCATGGTTCAGAAGCTTCAAGTGCCTGAAATGAGTAATGCTAGTAGATAATTACCATATGTTTCTTTCCAGATTCATTTCCGCGCCTTGCATTTTCATCTCATGTCTCAATAGTCTCTCCGATACTTTCTCCTCGCCACATTCAGCAGGAGGTACTGGGGCATGCACGGAACACTTGGCCCCGCTGCATTTCTGAATCTAAAAGATTCAAGCAATAAATTCCATCAACAAACAGGTCAATCTTACCCCCAGCCAAACAATTGAAAAGACTGGGTCACCTCCTGTGATCTATCGTGTGGCGGACGTCCCCCTCCACCACCCTCCCCGCACGCCTTACCGCCCCTCCTTTCCCCTCCTTACTAAAATGAACGTTTATTAGGAATATCCTAACAACTGATTTTCTTCACCAAAACGGGGGAAATTCAAAGAGCAAATGTGGTCGGTAGCGACCTAACAAAAATGCTACAACATGCCAAAGAAGGGTTGAAATCGAAAGTTGTAAATGCAGGACTCAAGGCACATAAGTGAAAAGACAGCTCATGAGACGGGCATCAAAAGCCACTGCAGATCCGGTTGGCAGTGAAACCCTTGAATCTAGATACATTATTTCATTGCTAGTAAATTTAATAATCAGTTGATTGACTTTGCTTGGATGCACGCTAACAAGCGTCTGTCACAGGTTGCAGCCATCCTTCTGTTCTCTGCATCTTGGACCATTCCACATGCACAGTATTTGACAGACCACCCAAGTTGCTCACAGAACTTTTATCTCCTATTATCCTGCTGGGAAATCTTGTTGCGGCTTCCGCATATATACAAACGGAGAAGAAAATTGCGCCTGGTTTTGGGTCAAAAGCGTGCTTTAAGGGTATAATGTAACAGCATAACATTACCGAAAACGTGCTTGCTTGGCATCCAAGTACATCTTTTTATCATGAATCATGAATTTGAATGAAGCACAACAGTCCAAGAGACGTACATAGGTATGCTGAGTATAAGTTTATATTCGTTTGTTTGATCCACTCGAAAGAAGCTGCTTCTATAATGACACAATGAACGTCCTAGGAATCTTGGTATAAATAAATCCGTTGTCCTTTCGCCATCGATGCGTACTCGCCTAATCAATCGCCAGGAAATGCTCTTCGGGGGGAAATATCATAAAAATTTGAACTTGGCATCGCTTTTCATTCTTAAGTTTTCATTTTCTCATAGGACATCCGTGCGGCTCAGCACAAGAAGATGGCCTTAATGCTGGCCGTTCAACATGCATGTAAGTGCTACATAGGTAGCAGTCATGCATTTATTTAGTTCTTGAGTGGCCACACGAGTATCAAATGTCCATCACTTTTGCATTTATTGAAATAAAGGTGAGTGCAGTGAACCCCATCATATGCGATGCCTCGAACTCTGCAAGTGTGCGATCCGAAACTACTTGTGCATGGATTGCACGTGTCAGGTCGATGAGTTTACTCTGGCGTTTTGAACAAAACCACCAGTACAACGGCGAAAGTTGTAACTTTGTATTTATCGCCCCATTCCAGAGCGTTGCGTTGACGAAGGCAGGCAGGGTCGAGGGGTGGCGATCCCTGAACGGGAATCGTACGCTCGAGTCCACGGCAACGGTTTACAGCCGAGGCAAAAGGACAACAAGCGTTCTGTCCTTCATATTCAGTCCGTCCATCAAGATCCTTAATGCAATTACTTACGCTTCATCATCTTTTCGTGCACTCAGTTATTAATAATACTCAATCAGTTCTAGCCGTAACAGCGTAACCAGAGGAAGGTACCAAAATCTGCAGAAACATCGTGCAATCTGCTAGCTGTTCAGTTATGCAAACTTAAATGTTTCCGCTGCTGCAATTTTAAGACTCATTTACTGAGCTATTTCAGCGACTGTGGGCTTCAAATACACATCACCTCGGTGAAGAACAAGGCAGGAATGTCAGAGAGGCAAATTATGTGAAGCCGTGACTTAATTGCTTGATGGCAAATCTCCTCATAATACGAAACGGTATGTTGCAACTTGCAGGTTATGGCGGCCCAATGTGCACCTGAGGCATTGTTAAAATCGGCCCCAAGCATTTATTGATACCTGGCGTCTGGTCTTGACGCGCCATGGCGGAAAGAAGCGAGGGAGGGGTGGCTGACAGCTTGAGGGAGCGCGGGTGGCGCCCAACCGAATTGAAATCAGTGGACAGAAGAAAAGTCTACTCCCTGGGACCCACTAGCAAGGTGGCGTTGTGCCCTGATCTCATCCCATGCATATTTTGTAGAAATTTTCAAGTCATGATTTGATGCATTGACGCATCCTGCTGTACATGTTACGACGCATACTCAGATAAACATTGTAAATTGAGCCAGTGACTTCATTAGAAACGCTGAGACCCAAACGGCAGAAACCTGATCGACAGGATATTAACAGACTATTACCCTTAACCACCCATTCTGAAGATTTAGTTGTACTGGAAATGCTGAATATATCGAACATTACAATTATACAAAAGGCTCTGAAAGAAATTGGTTCAGAGTATTCAATCGGTTCCTATTAAATTTGTATTTACCCTTTCCACTATGCGCGAATTACCACGGCATTGAATTAGGCCAAGTGTGCTCTCCTCTATTGCCAAAGACACTTCTATACTAATTTACTGTAAATTACACTGTAACAGTGTAACAGAGCAGAGTATGGTCGATCAACGTTGCTATGAAAATCATGTCGTGAACCATTTCAAATTATATTAATCACAAAAAGAGAAAATGCAGCCATGACAAAGGGAGGATAAGCCCAAATATCATCAAATGCAGAAGACTTGTGACCATGGCAATGGCGAGCTTTCATCGCATTAGTGCTAACTAATTACTGCAATTTAAGCCAGTAGAGTCAATAAGGGAAACTTGAACTGACATGATATGAAAAACTAAAAATATTTGAATCAATAGGGAAGCTAAGTTCCACAGAATGTTGAACAGCGTTCCGAAATGTAAATTTCACTTACTCAATAATTCAGTACATCATTGTAGCACATTGAAATACATCGCTGCCGCTGCTTTTCCCCCAACAAGGGATAAGTTGCTCCTCGCGTTTATTCAAAGTGGAAAATTTCTTGGTCAATTCATCATTTTGTTGAGAGAAGTTCACACGCATCACTGCGCAAATCTTTCCTTGGATCTCCAGCTCAGAGACCTAAAGAGTCCAGGCAAGAATTTCTTCGACCCAACGGTGCCCACCGGAACACTGAAGGACATGAGGAATGCCATTGCCGAGGAAACTTCCGAGGGGCGCCACAACGGAGCCGTGGAGAAGAAGTTCTACATGCAGTATCGCAGGGTGAGAGAGGTTCGCTGTTCATGTATCCTTAAATTTACCTTCGACAAGAAAAAGCGATGCCCTTGCACCTTGTTGGCAATGACGGTGTGCATGCATCCCAAAGCATTTTTGTCACAGAGTTGTTTTGGCATGCATACCACCTTATTTGGGGGCAAGCGCTTTGAGGTACAATGCTTGCAGTACCTTTGGTTATGCAAAATTTTCCTTAAAATGCGCTTATGTACCGAATCCGCTGAGGATGCTGGATTGGCTGATTCAACATGCAGGCCGAGCAAATTCCCCGCCGACTTATTTCATGGCTCGACCCCCTGTTTATTATTTAGGTAAAAGTTTCTCAATCTCAAGCCTCGCTGAAGAAGAAATGTGGAACAAATGCGCAGTTGGTCTTGTTGCTGGGCCACTGACGATCTGGGCACTTTCCAGAAGTGTGTTGTCGCTCTTTTTGTTCCCCAAGTTTTTTGGCGCAGCATTCCCATTTAATGCAATTTCTCACCACGGCAAATGCTGTTGATAGAGATGGATATGAAGATGCGCCATTTTTATCAATGGTGCCTATTAATAAATATCCAAATGTGAAGCCGAAATGTAACTCGGGCAAACCTTTGTATCAGAAGCGCAATTTCTACGTAAATATTACACAACAAATTTCGCAGCATATATACCGCACAATTTACTGTATATTTTTGGTAGAAATTCCTTCGTATACGTATGATAGGCACAAATATCCAAATTACGAGTAAACACTAATAAAATTATGCATAATTTTTTTGCTAAAAAAATATGTCCGAGTACAATCCACCCGTGGCCATCTTAAATAACTGATTGTTCGGACTGAATTGGATCGAAAATGACTCGCATATGTCTCTTCTTGCGCAAGAGTTGACGAAGGGTACTACATGGCATTGTCTGTGCGAATCCAGATCTCTGCCCCTGAATTAAAAGTGCATTTCTTGAGGAAACACCAACATGCGTAGTAAACAGCATGGGTCTACACATGGCAGCTACAGTTGTGACTGCGGGCGGGGAAAAGTGCTCACTGAGCACTGTCCACAAACTACACAACACATGTGCTGCGCATCGGCTCTCTGATCTGCAGGCACGCAGGGCACCCAAACGCTCTATAGCTTCAAAACAAGTAGCCTGCAAAGTCCACCGTCGCTCCTCCAGCAGGTGCAGGTGATGAAATCATCCCGAAATATTTAGGGATCTCACATCCACATCAATGATGAAACTGGCAAGTTGGTCGTTCGCTGCTTCCGAAACGTTGCACTGCACTTCAGGATTTTGTGGCCGCCTGATCTCAACACAAGAGGCAAGGGGTTGGTACCATATCACAACAGAGCAAAAGTCGCTGTGAGGCTTCTAGAGATTTCCGATGGTTGCACTCAACTACTGTATTTGAAACGAATAATAACATAATGAACGTTCATTGGAAACAAGAATTGTAGTCAATTTGTTGATGACAAGTCTACATTTGTTATGAATTCAGGCAGGCGGCGTAAGTGGATTGAATCAGGCGTTGCGATCTCTGCGGGAGGAGCACCCCTGGATGCACGACAACTTCTTGCAGATCGCCGAAAAGCTGCAGAACAGGAAACACCGCCGAAAGCAGCATTTCAATGGACAAGGTGCATAGGACATGCGCTTCCCATCCTCTGGGCAATGAGTCATTGATTGGTAAATTGTTCATTGCAACCAAACTTGTATTTCAACCATGTTTCCAGCATAAAATTCGTGGAAATACATGAAGTACATGAATTCGCATCGCGAAGCATAATAAGGTTAGAACAAAATTAATGGTGCACATTGATGCATATTATGATCAATTTTTGTATTCAGGATCTGTAGCATTGACATATTTACCTAATGCTTACAATTTTTTGGGTGCTTAAATTGCACCAGTATCATAAGTGCTTTACGCATGTGCGGTAATTGAAAGGCGCAGCACAAACGAGCAATAAGCATTAATGCTGCCGAAATGGAAATTCAACAGAAGGTGATAATCACAGAAACAAAGCCATAACGATCATCATACGCTTGGACAATAGAAGTGGAAAAACGCGACCAGCGCGCCACTACAAATCACTCACGTGCCGCAGTATTGGGATTCCTTCAGGGCATCACAAAGAATCCCTTTCAGCACTTGCTCAACAAAATTCGTTTCCAATTACTGACTTTGCGTAATTTTTGAAGCGTAAACAAGCCATATTGTTGTTGTACTGTCAGTACTTGAAAGGGCGACAACACGCGCTGTCACCTTACAAATTTATTGCATGATTGCCTTTACTGTGAAGCCTTTGCATGGTTGCATATTGCGGTATGCCAACATGCTCCAGGCTACTTCATCCTTGACCGGCGTCGCACTTCGAAACTTGTTGGGGATCAGTGTCGGAGTCTGCACACGCTCGGAAATCAGCACTTGCATTGTTTTCGATCACAAGTGCAAAACACGGACAACATAAAACACAACAGCATGTACCTGCACCGATGCCCCTCTCCACTCAACAAACGGCAGTTTCAGCGTTTGCGAATTGCTGCACTGCTTTCTGACGGCCGCGTCCCGCCACAGGACAGGCGTGTTTGACGCCAAGTCCAACGAAGTGCGCAGCAGATCGATGCTAATGGTGGAGCTCAACCGGGGCCTGTCCAGATCCAGAATGACTGATACACCGCCGATGGTGAGGGACACTAGGAATCCCGCCAGGGGCCTCGGAGACCTGCGGCGCCAGTGACATGGAACCCGACTGCAACGCAGGATGTCCTTCATTTGCTGACATGAGAGTCGCAAAGGTTTCGGGTCTGCTGTTTTAGGTTTTAGGTTTTTAGGGCCCTCATATCCCGCATGGCCTTCGCGAGCCCTTCATGACCTTCACGTCCGGAAACGAGGTGTGTCGGGAAAGCTCACTCCGACGTGAGTGAGATAGGCGGCTTGAATCCTCGCTTATCCAAGATGGATACGACACATCGGATGCAAATCGGAATGGATACAGCACTTCTTCGGAAACAGTGGTGATATTCTGGTACTCTGCTGGCTTTGTTTTACCGCCTGATCACTTCTGATTTCTGCAACCATCCACTCACCCACCTCCAGGAGCGCCTAGCGCACGTCACCTCATCCACATCGTACAAACAGCGGACCAAATTCACCATTTTTTCCAAGCCAGTGGCGTTAGAGCCATACGTTCCTGCAACATTTTTGACCTACTCCCTTCCCCAATATAGGGTCCGGTGGGTTGGGAGGAAAGCGTGGTGAGAAGGCTGGAGCGCTTGTATCAGTACGTTGTGAATCTTGTGAGAAGGTCGCCGAAGCTGAAGAGGAAGTCGATGGTGCCTCAATCCAGGCGGGCAATCTACATGCCGGCGACGCAAGGCAAGGCCCCCGGCCTGCTACCCGGCCTTTCGGATTTTCAAACTTTCGAGCGAGGCAAGCAAGAGGAGGCCTCTGGCACCAAGCTCTCTGCGCAGGTGGGAGATGCAGAAGTCCGAGAATTACAACAGAATGCTAATGCGTTTTTCTGTATAGCTCCGAGCAGGCAGCAATAAAACCGTTGCTACCCTGTTTGCGCTTACTTCTTACATTCCCTGGTAAATTGATTCTTACGTAAACTAACAAGATTGTTTATACAGCACAATGCACAGCACATGGTTCCAGCATCTTGGATTTGCATTGCTTTTCCCCGAAAGCATGGTGTGTGCTGGAAGAACACAGTATATGATGCATTGCAGCCCCGCAACTCTTGTTGTGTTTCTCCATGCGGTGGCAAATTTATCAATTCCATGTGTGCTGACATCCATGAAATTATCTGTCCAATTGATTAACAAAATTGACAGTTAGATATCGGCAACAGAATATGTGGAAACAAACTGCCATTGCCATTGCGATCCATTGAGACTTCCCTGAGCTCATTGAATGGCAGCATCCGAATTGTTGAGGAAATTGAGCTTTTGAACGAGCAACAGCATGTCATTCTCATCTTTGGTACTCAGAGCATTTTCCCTTGATTTGTCAGCGTTTATGGAGAGGGGAAGCGCAAATCGTATATATAACAGTCGTGACCGATACACAAAGCCTGTTTCTAGAAGCACATGTGGGCTTGGATGCGCACCTAGTACTCTGCACTGGTCATTTCCCATACGATACATTCACGATACGATATATCGCGTTCTATGTATGGGACACTTTAATCGTCTGTTGCTCTAAGGAGACCATTAACAATGCCGCACTGCAAGTTCCACTAAGTTGAACATGTAGTATGTATGTCTGACGCGGACGACGTGGCGTTACTGTTACCATCGGGGTACATACGCGTTGATTCATGGGGACAGGACTTAGAGGCCAGTTTCAAAAGGATGATGGAGACTCTGGAGAGGTCGATCTTTCGCTACCACGTCCTGGTTGCCGAGAAACGTAATGACATGCTGAGGGCGTTGGGAATTGATCCCGAAAAGCCGTGGACGGTTGAAGAAGTGCTGAGCCGCCTGGAAAAAGAGAACGCCAAGAGGTGGGGCGACGCTCGAGGCACGCTGTAAAGAGAAACGCGATTTACCAAATGGCGCAAACTTACCCAAAAAGATAGCATCAAATTTCCAAAGCTCTTGTGCAAATTGACACATTATTGTCTACAATCTACTTTAGATAGTGCCGCTCCATTTTCAGCCTCGGTTTTTTATGCTTGTTAAATTTTGGATGACTTATTTGTATCGGTGATGCAGGCGCTCTTACCCAATGAAAATTTCGCATTCGCACCAGCGTTACTTCTTTGACATTTGCAGATGGCAGCATGTCCAAAATATCCTAAATCCGCGCATTCCTTTGAAATGCAGTTTACATGCGGATCTGACATTGTGAGAAATATTTGGAACTGGACAGCATCGGAAACGAGAGGCAATGTTCGTTGACAAAGTCAAGTATCTTCGATATCGAACATCATATCGGGTTTTTCATGTTATAAGCATCGAGTAGATGTCTTGAATATATGCACGACACATGTATCTAGGATGTGCAATATTTGGAAACCCCCCACCCCCCCCCACCCCACCACCACCACCACCCGATCGTGTCCTGGATAATGCCCTTGTCTTTGCAATGCGTATTTAGGAGATGCAAGTTTCTTTCCACGTCTGTGGCGCATCCAACAGTCCGTCTCGAGCAAAGAAGCACGGGAGTAGCAATGAAATTTTCTGTGAAACTCATAAATTATGTATGAAATAGTAGTTTAGTTGTTAAAAATTGCCATCTGATGCTAAACGAGACTGGGCCCCAGCGAAGTTGCATGCTAGTCCGAGAAATTAGCAAATTGACAAGTTTGATGAGTCCTAAAATGTGCATGACAGCAAGCGTTTTATTGTTGAGTTCTTCAGCAGAATTTTGCAAACTTATCACTGGCTAAAAGAGAACGTCTATTTCTCTGCACTGAAAGTCGTCCCAGTAATTGTGACGCAGTAAATGAGCACGACATCTACCGCCCCAGAAATTCTGTAGAAGAAGCAGTAAAAATTGAATGGTTCAACAAATGCTTTGTTATGGAGTATAATCTGTTGTTTATTGTCTTTATCAGCATCCAGGCACCGCTCTTTAACACCGCATTGACGGCGGCGGCCACTACACTATAACCATCGCACGGCTGGATACCATTTGACGCTGGAGACGGACTTGGCAACTTATCGGGCTTAGCACAATGACTGAAGCAAAATACGAAATAAAATTCGTGTTTTTGTATCGTGCAAATTGCACCGTTGGGACCAAAAATGCACTACATTATACAATAATGTAGTCATTCTTTGGAGAAACAAAGCAAAAGTCTGAGTACTGTGAGGAATTCGAGATTCCTGTTTGTGCAGAACACACACAATATCCGACCACGACGCAGGATCGGAGAGCATGGAAGGCGGCAGCGATTCCCACGGGCTCACTTGCAGCGTCTGGGATGCTTCCAGTGCCGCCGGCCTTGCCACTTCCGCCTTGCAGCACGTGGCGGAGACCGAGTCCTCCCTCACAAGGTGCGGCCTGCTGCCCGGAGCTGAAAGCGCCCTTGGGGAGCAGCAGGGGAGCGGCCCAGGCGATGGCGAGGAGGCATCGGAATCGGGAGGCAAAGTGGGGGAGGACACCTGGCCGGAAGCCGACAACGAGGCAGATGCATCGCAGCTGTGAGCTCCATATAGAAGCGGCCTTTGCGTGCCTTGGATGGTTTGAGCGCCATGGGCCGTCGAGGCTGCTCTTGAGTTTACAGTGTCATTTCGGGACGCATACTTGGTCCGAACACATGATTGGCTCATGCCACATTAACAACCATTGCAAAACAGATTAAGGGCACATTAGAGAGTATGCGAATGTGCTGTAGACCAAACCAAGGCTTCGTCCGTGCAGTTGCGAATGGGAGTGATGGCCAAGGTATCCGTTGGACATGATGTGGATGAGAAATTGCCAAACAGTGTGCGGTGTCGGCTGAGTGAGTTCGATGCAGGCCGACGCTGCCACTTCTCGTGGACGCTGACAACATTCCGAAAACACCCAGCGACACTACAAGTGACAATGTTCGCCCGAGAAGACTAAAGCAAGGGGGACACCCCAACGAGAGGTGGGGGGCGCTCCGCTCCCAAGAAGGACGGGACTCTCGGTGCGGCGGCATGTCAAGAACTGCCAGCCACTCAGAAATCCTCCAAGGTAGGCAAATAATTCAATGGCGATTGCACCAACGGCATTGAAATCCCGAAGCGTCTGAATGCAATTAAGACATCAGGCGCATCTCGATTCAATTCCCGCTTCAAGGAATAAATTTACTGGAAGACCAGTAAAAACCAAAATCAGCGGAAGATTTATTGTACTGAGGCAATCGAAACTCTTTGTGCTTCTCGGGAGCGAAGTACTGCCACAAAAAATGTCTTGATCATCTTCTTCTCCTAACGTTGAAGAGGGGGAAGAGTGATGTGAATTTTTGCATCTTATATGTCAATCCACAGTACACAGGTATTAATATGTATTACGCATAGCACACAGGTATTAATACGTATACGTAGTCGCTGATCACTTGCTTAAATTCGCGCCATCGCGGTGTTTGTATGTACAGAAATTTGAACGCCGAAACATTTTGAGCAGATTGACTGTAGCTCACGCGCTTCCGTACATGCCATTGCCTATCTGAGGGTTCATTAGACCTGCAGGTGGTATTGGTTTGGGCGCTCTTGTGTAAGTCCCCGCTGCTCTTGCATCCCTTCCGAACATGGCCTGGTGTTGATGCCGCTGTTGCACACCCGCAGGTCTCGAAGAGGATGTGCAATCAAAAGAAGCACGCCCACCAGGGTCAGTACAGCGCGTCATCGCAAAGCTTCCCGACGTGCGGCAGAAATCCTGCGCATCAGATGTGGATGTCATTATGGTAATGTCATCCCCACTCTTGTCGTCTCAGTTGAATGCCCTTCTTTTTTGTTTCCTTGGAATTAGGCTTGCCGATTCGCGAGCGCCTGGTCGCGGGGCTCATGCATTTGTCAATAGCCAGTTGGCGCCCTGCATATTTGCCCAAGTCACGACAACGACTGATGTGCGATTTCCGTGAAGGGTTACAGGAACGCTATTTTCAGGCCACTCCTTCGGGCAGTTGGGGATGTGTTAAATCAGTGTTTTGTGACCAAAGTTTTTTTCCAATCCAAGAGCGCAGGCTGCAGATCAGGAAGAAATCCATCTTCCTGTTTGATTACAAAATGCTATTCCGTCCCTGGCAACATAGGTGCCACCTTTAATGGAATGCAATATTTTGGAATCCAAGAAAGGGGCGGAAATGATATTGCCTTGCGCAAGGATGTACGCGTATGGCCATATGCCCATATTTGAGCACCATAACACGCAAATTCATGTAGAGAATATGAGGATATAATTCCGCTGTTTTAATTCGAGGAAATCAGTTTTTCTGAGAGCTCCACAGCCAGACCCTCTGCGCCTCCGAGCCATGTGTTTTTGCCAAACTCGCAGGCCCGCCTTCAGCGCCTATGGTTCATACTCCAGATGGACGAGTGCGAAAAGATCGACATGGTCATCAGGCACACATCCGAATCCTGCGTGGGGAAGTTGGACGGGGCCCTTGAGTCATGGGAGCTGTGTGCGGCGGCCGTTCTCCACAGGGAAAGTCTTCTAGGAAAACTTGTGGCCATTCAACAGGTGGAAGCTTCTGGTGACTTTTGGCTGAAACACTGGCAAGCGGCTTGACATCCAACTAGTTTTTGCGGTTTCGGTCACAACCATTCTAATGACAATTCTAGCAAAACTTTTATTACTGGCAGACTTGGGAGTGCTCTGAGGGATAAACAGCGTGAGTATTCGTATATGGGTATCGCGATCAAGTGCCCAAACATGTAGGGAACTTCATTGGACCCATTGTTTGCCGGTACAGCGTTACGAGTCGAAATGTTTGTGACTGCCTTTGTGTGTGAATCCTTGTCTTTCTCGATCAGGGGTAAATTTTGGGGTTCTGCCAAAAATCTAATTCAGGCATTTCATACAGTATGTTGGATGCCCATGGTCCAGCAGAGCTGTATACATTCGGCATGCAGAATGTGCTGCAGTTTTGCAGCAATTTGTGAGTTGCACTGAGTTTTCACTTGATCCGCAGATGAAGTGCTGCAGTCAGCAGATTAATTGACTATTTCTAGAAGGTAAAAATTAGCTGGAAAATAATATTTGAGAAGGTGGACACCTTCTTAACAGCATGGCGGTGGCAAAGCACTGCCGCTTGAGAAACTATCCGTGGAAGCATGTGAGCTATTTGGTATACCCTACGTAATTGTGCCATACACAATTAGCATTAGAAAATTCGAAACTGAGTCTAAATGACAGCACCCCTTATTGCTGAATTCACTCATGAATGTCAACCGTCCGTGTTGCGCTAAAGCACTGAACTAAATTTGCAGGAGGCCCTGAGCGACGCAGGTCTGGGCGTGAACGTGACGGACGTCAAAAACCTTGCCGCCGATTTCCTGTGGGCGACGTCCGAAGTGCAGAAGGCCTCAGAGGCCTTAATGACCGAACACAGTGAGGTGCTGCGCGTCGGGGGACAGCCCTATCCAGGCCCCGACGCAATCAGCGAGGACCAGCTGTCTGAGTTCGTCGATTGGGTGGCTGGGGGTTGTGCCACGTGACGTGAAAGGTCATGTTCACGGATCTGGCCACATATACCGGCCATGCCTTTGGAATCTGAGCCTGGGACGGATTCTCCACAAAGGCGCTCTAGGCTGTCTGCCTTGGGCCGAATTTGGGTCGCAGGAGAAGGGAGGTCTGCGCTCGGTGGACGGACAATCGGTCCGCACTGTGGCTTTCAATGCAAAAATGGTCCTTGTCTGTTCAAGTGGACAATTGTGCCATTCTATTGTCCGGCATTCCCTTAGCACAAATTGACCGACTTGCATTCTTGGTGCCATCCGCGCACGTCCGTGTATTTATGTACTTCGTATTGTACTGCTATATAAAGTATTTGCATCATCCGATGGACTAACTCAGAGCTGCCATGCGCATACGGATGTGGGCAAACTTTTTGACAGTGTCCGTTTCGGTGCGTGGAGAGTCCGGCGCCGTCCTCCGCCTATCAGATAAACAAACAATCATTCGTTCAAAACGTCGTTCGAGTAACAAACAAAGTTTGAAGCGACTCAGTAAGCTGATAGTCCTTCTGCTCCAATCTGCGCGACAGAAATTGCATCACAGCAACATCCTTTGAAGTACGAAAGGGGCCAGTATCGACGCAATTGGGTCCCTAGGCACTTTGACACCAATTATCTATAGAAGAACTCAGCCTCAGCCCCTCCACAGGGCCCCCGAAGTTGCATGAGGTTGCGAAAATATGCATTCACCTTCCACGCCCGCTTGAGATCTCCAGGGCTCTGGCCACTCTAGTTCCTGCGGGTGGCGATGTTAAGCTTTTGCTGCCGTCGAGGTGAGGGGCGGCGTACATATGTACGTGATGCATCGCGTGGGACGCGCTTGCCAAAGCCGCTCTACTTGCTTGCAGGCTTGGTTTTTACGCCGTAAAAACTGATCGTATTTACGTTCTTATGCGTAAAAACAGTATTTACGTTTTTACGCGTAAAAATGCGTAAAAATACGGAAATACAACGTAAAAACTGCCCGGTGTACATAAGGACAGCACATACAGATTTACGGAGTCCCGAGAGTGGCAGCCAGACGCCCTGGAAGGGGCAGAAGACGAGTTCTTGTTAAGCGCCATCATCGCCCTTGCCAACGGCGAGGTGGACACTGCGTTATGGGTGCTGGATATGGCAGAGGACTGATCATTGCACGCAACTTTCTTCGCGTAATCTGGGCGTCCCAGGGAGCCGCAAAAACGTAAAAATAGCCGTAAAAATAGGTCCTTTTGCAAATTTACGTTTTTACGTGTAAAAACGTAAAAGTAAAAACCTAAACGTGAAAACCAAGCCTGCTTGTTTGGATCCTCATCGCAGAATGTCACCGCCACAGCACCGGCGAAGCCCGAAATCTCCATCCCCCTGGTCGCCAATGCTTGGACTTACAAAGAGGGGAAGCGCTTCCTCCATGAATGGGTGGGGGCGCCGATGTAGAAACTAAGGCTCTGCATAGACTGCCACTCGCGGAGTATGTTTTCAACCTGGCTGGACTTTGCCCCTCTGTGGATGCTTGAATAGAGCTTTCCATGCTCAACCTGGCCCAAAATAGTGCATTGTGGGCGGCAGTCTCTAGCTGCCACTTCTGTAGCAATTCCTGTGTGCAGCGTCATCGAGCTAGTTTTTGGCACTTGAAAGGATTGGGCGCGAGATGGATGTGTCAAGATCGACAACAATTTGCGGAAAAAAGGGCCTCCGTAATTGCGCCAATGGGGACAAAAGTAGAGAGCGATTTGTGATCAATAGGGCGACAGGCGTTCTTGGATCTTTAGCGTGCATCGTCAGAGGAAGGAAATGAAAGAGTGAACGGGAACTCGTCTGGACGAGCTCTTCTGCACATCAGATTGGGACAGTGGACGCACTCTGCTTGGAATTTCCAGAACAGATCGAGATGCTTGACGTCGTTCCTTCTCGACTTCCAGAGCACAGACCACGCACGAAGGAAGGGAGCGTTCAGACAACTCTGGCTGCACGCCATAAGACTTTTTCCTCTGTAAATACCTACTCAGTGACGCTCTCACGCCCACACAAACTGGAACTTCGCTGTGACCGCGTGTAATCCAGATGTGCAGGGCACTGTGCAAGTCTGCGAGTCGCACTGGGAGAATCTGTGCAATGCGCGGTGCTCGGGAGAGTTTTGTCAAAAGGAAAACTGCTCGCTTCCTTCGGTTGGCGTACCTTCAAAAACAGCCACATCACGTCAAATCAGCGATACATGCATGTACCGCCTGGTTACGTAACCAGGTGTACACCTGGCTGAGGCAGCTGCAACGCGATGGTAAGATTCGTGACGTGTAGCCTGCGTTTGAAGAGTGGAGTTGGCTTGTCACTTGTGTTTACGCACTTACCCAGAAACGATTGTGGCCTCCTCAGTTGCGCTCCACATAAGGCTGTGCGGAAATAGGTGGATTGTTGTGTTTAGGAAACTTGATGCGTCGACTGCCGTTATGAGGGGGCACATCTTGATGCTTAGTTCCACACGCAACTGGGACACAGTCTCATGCAATTCAGGGCCGCCTATACACACAATGGGAATAATTCTCATGTACCTGCACTGACAAACTCACGAACTCCTTTTCAGGAGAAACAAATGGTCCTGGAAGTTATCTAATGTACTGAGCCTTCTACTGCGTTCCCCAAAACAAGGTTTATGTTGTTTCGATGAAGGCATGTCATTGGTAGTATTGTGCACGTTGGACATGGAAGAAATTGCATGCTGCCTACGCGGCACAATGCGATCATCAGGGCGACGCCTGCGTACAAAGCACTGCGGAAACCACGTGCAAAAGTCTGCTTTCTTGGGGGGGAGGGGGTTGCAACAGATAATCCGATCAACAGCCCTCTGCCACTATTATTTAACGCTCTTGAATCTCTACTTGCTGCATCTGAGTCCAGCCCATGGGCGTGAACATTGGACAATGTCTGCTGGCCTCAGACCATTGTCTGAGGTCGATAACGACATCGACCCCATCGAATTCGGGAGCGTCAACACAGACAAACCATCAAGATGATCTCACAAGCCACCCAGGCCTCTCCAAGCTGCGGGAGCACCAGCCCAAACATCCACGCGGTGTCTGCGCGGGCGGCCACTTCATAAAGCACCCCTGCAGACGGAAGACTGGAGATTGAAGGAGCCAATCCCGCTTCTTCCAAGGATATCGTCCCACACCACACTCAGCCCTTGCGGCGCTGGCGAGACCCAGCCACTGCCGTCAATCTCCTGCAGCTCGCCGAGACTTGCTCAACAGGACAACTTGGCCTTGGAAGTGGATCCTTTGTGAGGACATCCATGGACTGGGCGACAATCTGACTTGGGCGACTTGGTGGGGCCTCGGAAGGCGTTCGAATAGCATTCTCTATGAGGAAAGCGTACAGTCGGCAGGAATGCAACACCACACAACTTGTGGGCTTGTCCATGACATCTCACCAACAATGTACTGCAGGTTTGCTTGACGGCAGCCGTGCAGCTGGTGCAAGCGCCTCCCAAGTTGGCTTTCCGTGAAAGAGAATATTCGCTCGCAAACAAATATACACATAATACAGCTTCACAATTTGGTTGGCACAACGCGCGGGGCTGGCGGAATTTTTGGCCTTCCAATCTTCGGAACCCATATGTGGGCCTCCCCAGAAGTTGTTATACTTGTGTTTCACAGACAATACCCCGTGTGCAACTTCTGAAATTTGCAGAGTTTTCCTGTCGCATGCAGCAGGTCTGCACCAAGGTCTCCGAGGACCATGGAGGCTTCACCGAAGGAGGACAACCAACCGACCAAGGCCGACCGCCCTTCGGTGCCCTGAGACATCGCTGTCATGATACGCGAAGTGCCACGGTCGGCATCTAAGGACGCAGCCCCTGACCCACGCTATCTATTTTAGAAAGGACGCAAGCAGGTCCATTCTGCAGGATGCCATCCAGACCCACGCACCAACTCGCCGCCAATTCTTTTGGGTGTGCTCGGGGCGAAACAGGGCTGCTCTCTGCATCAGCGCGCCCAGTACCACGCTGTAATGGCCAATCAGCTGCACATTGCGCACTCAAGAAGCAATTGTGGGTTGGCCCACCCATGTCTGGATCCACGTTTGCCGCATTTGCCCTCTGGGTTAACGAGCCTGAGCCCATCAAGCCGCTTCGCTACCATTCTGATTGCCGTTGCCGCAAACGTGCGCGACATGTCCCGTAACCAACAGTGGCCACATCCTGACAATTGGGCTGCCTCCCATGCTTCGCTGAACTGAGCTCACAGGCAGGCGCAGTGGTGGAGCCAGCTCAGGCGGAAACGCAGCTGCAACAAAAGTATGTAAGCAACCTGTGTACATTGCCCAGCCCTTGTCATGGGTTGAATGGCATTGCATCTTCGACAATTCAATCAACGCTGATGGAGGTATTGGTAGAGGTTGGCAGCACAGGGGGCAGGGGGCTCTGCCGCCTTGCCTGCCTCACGAGTGCAAGCAAGGGCAAGGCTGCTCATATCAAGACAGTGAGTCGATGAGCGGGGCCCCCTGCCCAGCAGGCAGGGGACACCACAACAGCCTTGGAAAGAAAATGATTACATGCCCATGAGGATGCAATCCCCTTCCTGTCTCCCACAAACCATTTCTATTGGTACAATATCTCAGGCTCACTGTTTCACGCACACCCACGAAAAGTTGGCTTCTGTTTGTCTTTCTCAAAACTTCCCATCAAGCAGCTTGGACGCCCCCTGGCAAGCATGCGACCCGCAGACCTCTGTGTCCTCTTCAAGACGGGTTTGACAACTGCTGCCACACCACATTTGCTAACTGCAGACGTGTGCCACACTCGGCACCAAGCAACAAGGGCTCGCTATATTCCCTTTGCGCCTATCTGCACCGCGTTCACACCTTGCACAGAAGCAAAAGCACCACCAGCAGAGTACTAAGAGAATGTGCCGTCTGCACGTGGTGCCATTGCACCAATATGCAGCACAGGTTCAGCGTCATCAAGGGACGTTGGGCCCACTGCCAAAATGCGTGGAATGCGACTGCTGATTGCACGTCCAGACCTCAGTGCAGCTTCTCAAGGGACACACAACTTCATTCAGCTGTGAAGGACAAAATGTCCCTGGCCTGGACAGTCGCATGCCTGCAGGAGAGGCAGCGGCAGCGCATGTCCTGCACCTGCTGTCAGCAGAACCTGCTTTGTTTATCTTTTCCTACCCTATGTGGGTCAACGACGCCAGCCAGCTGCTACCTTTGGACCCATAGGCACGATGGCCCAGCCCAGGTCCAGGTCCAGCTCCGTCAAGGCCCAGCAATCTCCAGAGCCAATCCCCACCCACCGTGGCTCACTACCAATCGTGCAAAGAAGAAAGAATGCTAACATCCAAGCGAGGGTCCCCCCAGCCTTCAATCCACCGCAGCATACACACAGGCATTCACCTCTGGCAGGGGCATCTTGCGTCCTGCCCCATATAATTTTGACACTGTCCCCTGCCTGTGGAACTTGGACCAGCAAAAACCATCCCGGCTGGTGGCAGCCACAGCGGCCCTCCATACCATGCTCCTCCAGGCCCCCGTCATCTGTCAGCGCACGTCCTCCAACCACTCACGCCTGACATCCGGCAGCCCACCATCACCCCCAGGTTTGGGGCTTCGCTTTGAACAGGTTAACATATCCCAATCGGACGTCACACATCAACAGGGCATCCCTGTGGCGGACCACAGGTCCCAGTGTTCCCACCGCGACCTTCCCACCCCTCAGAGGTCTAGCTCCACGTTGCAGCCGCGCGCCCTGAACCAGCTGGCCATCTTGAAGTGGTTGTTCAGAACGGGCCGGATGTCGTGCACGTACGACAGGCACTCCAGCAGGGGTAGGATCACCTTGAGCAGTTGCTGGTCGCCACCTGCGCCCCGGAATGGCACGCAGGGGATGCCGTTGGCGGGCTGCAGCAGGAAGGAGTAGGGGCTGTTGTCCACCAGCACGGTGCGCCGCAGGTCCCTGCCCAGCTTGGAGAGGTCCTTGACGTAGGAGTGCCACACCGTGGCAACGGTGTCCCCGCGGTAGAGGCGTGCGGAGAAGAACCGGCGGGCGGGGTCCAGCGCGTTGGCCAGGGGCTCGGCGTAGGCGGGCACGCCGGCGGTGAACAGGACCACCTCCGCGAAGGACGTGAGCCGGCTGAGGAACTCGAACAGGCCCGGGCGCATGAACATCACCACGCGTGAGGACTTGCCCACGCTGGTACCGTCGCAGTCGAGCTCCACGCTGCGCAGCCCCCCGGGGCGCAGCCGCGCGGGGGCGTTCTTCGCCGGGCGGGATGAGATCAGGGTCTCGTCCAAGTCCAGCACGACGGTCATCTTCCCGAAGTCGGACGCCATCAGCGGTGGCAGGAGCCACTTGGCGGGCCGGCGTGGCTCGGGGGAGGCCCGGAGGGCTGGCGGGCGCCGCGGGGACCGCGCGGGGCCGGCCATGATCGCCTGCGAGGTCCGGGCGTGGCGCCCCAGCCAGGAGAGGGGCGCGGAGAGGTAGGCGGCCAGGGCGGCCAGCCCGGAGAACAGCAGGCGCAGGAAGTGCCACACGGCGAGGACGAGCTCCAGGGGGTGCACGCCCCGCGCGGGGGCGGGCGCCGACCGCGCCCTCTGGCCCGCCTCCATGCCGCCGACCCTTTGGCCGCGGGAGCGGGCGTGAGGGGACGAGCCTGGGGGCGGGGGTGTAGATCCGATCCAAGGCCTGCGGAGCGGGAACGAAGGATGCTTGAGGGGCGGCGCGCATCTTTTGGGTCGCCGGCATTCCCCGACAGCAAGCACAGGGGTGGGGAGGGCCCAGGTGTGGCGCGGCCATCGCACCCCCCAGACACCCGCGCGCCAGCTGGGCCACCACCACAGCCATCCAGCCCACCCCGCCCGAACCGCGAACCACAGAGGGCACTACCCGAGGCGCTGTCAGCAACCGGGAGCGCATGCACGGCGGTTTGAACAGCTCTCCGCGGGTCACTCACCGGACAAGGATCCAGCCAGGGGTGACCGGCTTCCCTCCTTGCCGCGCCCCCTTCGGAAGCCACTCAGGTGGGCCGCCGGCCGGCCCCGCCCTACCGCCCGCTGGGATGGGGTCTGGGGCGCCGCGGGGGGTGCGGCCTCCTGGGGCGGCGGCGGCGGTGTTTGCGGGCGGCGGGGCGAGACAGGCGCCCCTTTGTGCGCACCGCGAGGTTGTGGACCGCCCACCGGGGGAATCTGACCGCGGAATGGTGCGGGGTGCGACGTGCCGGGGACGCCCTTTTCGGCACAGTCGATGCCAGGGCGGACGGCCGGGCCAGGCCCGACGGGCCATGGGGCCCGCATAAAGGCGGAATCGAGGGGGGGGAGGGAAGAATCGCAGGGGTGTGGGGTGGGGGAAAAAGAGGGGAAGGGGAAGGGGGGGGAGGGAGATGGAGATCCGTGGGGGTGGAGTTGTATTCGGGGCTGTGCCCTAGGCTGTACGGTGAGAGCTTTTCACTGTTAAGATTTTGAACGCTGATAACTTTTTACGGTTGGATTTTACGGTTGGATTGGTCGCTCGTGTTGAAATTCGATGGTGGCCGCCTTGGCCCCGCTGCTCAGTGGGGCGAGTGTCTGGCTCGTGACTGATTGTGTGACGCAGAAACGCGGCTGGCCACGTGTTTGGCATGGACGGCCCTGTTGGCCAGAGCGCCAGAAGCGTTGCTGATCATCAACCCGTCATGACGGGTGAAAAGGACGCACTGAAAGAACTTCATTCCATAACGAATGTGCTGGGAATCCGTTGTGGAACACCAACACGTTTCTGGAGGGACCGCACACTTGTACTGGTCACAGGAGGCAACAGTGCTGTTGAAGGGTATATAGAGGCCTGCAGAGGCTGTACAGGGCAGTTGGGCATTCAGCGCTGCATCGGGGGCCAGTTGTTCCACAGAACTTCTACGTGGGAAATTGCAGGCTGTAGCACAGGCCATTTGCCCGAACTCCGTCGTCACATAATCTCCGCCACCGCAGTCCGGGCGCTGGAATTGGACACAGCGAAGGTCGCATCTAAGGTGGTCTTAGCTAGGACCAAACTTGCGATTCCTAAACTTCGCGTTCCCAGCATCAACAGTCGCCCAGCAAATCCGCGACAGCATGACACAAGCCATCTGCCCTGGGTTTTGTGCCTGCGCAGTGACAGGAAATTGCCGTCCACGCCACACGAGAGAATGCACAGGGCGCAGCCGTGAGACGACTTGCACAGTGAAAGGGCGACGCGAACGCCGTCCCCTTTAGGCGCCAAGCAGTCAACGGCGAGGCTCTCACTTCCACCCGCATTCCAACCCCACGCGAGCAACGAAGGTGTGTGCGTTTCGGGGCCAGGAGGTAGCCCTTGGGCTACTCGTTTCGCCGAACAAAGTTGCGCCAGTGGTTTTTCAATGAGCCCCAAGCACAGCGCCGCAACCCAGCCAACCATTGAGTCGTTATGCATTGGCCCCAGTAGATACCTCTTCATGCGTTGGCAGCCGGTTCACCAATTGGGTCCGTGCGCTTCCCCTGTGCACAAATTTCCTTGTTTCAGCTAGCAAGGTTTGATGATTTCAGACAGTAGTCCATGGAGCATCCGCTGGGTTCTGGCTTGTGCCGCGTTGACCACAGTCTCAATCAAAGATGCTGGCCGCTAACCTTGGCGGCGCCGGAAAGGAGGAATAGAGGTAGCCTTGGGGCATGCCGCCGCCCAGTTACGCGGGCAGCGCGGATAACATTTAGACAAATTTGGGGAGAATCGATGTCGAGCATTGCCTGTTTCGGGGCAGGCCTGGATGCAAGCCAAAGTCGCCGGACTGCAGTTCGTTAAATGAATGATGGCTTCAAGAATCGGTACATGATGTACTCAGCGTACTCTTGCTGCAGTACATTACAAATCTATAGATGAACCAGCTTCTCTCGGCCACAGTAAGAACTTGTCGGCTACCTCCATGACATGCAGTGTTTCTTCCTTTGAATGCGCATTATGTTGATGCGTCGTTACATAACCATGTCAGTTTTTGTTCAGCACACTGGTTGCAGCGACTTCAAATGGGCTGATGCACATGAAAACCCACCAAATTGGTTGAACTGGTATGCAGCCAAATCCCTTGGGTTTTAAGTGCCCACTATCTTCCTCCACGTGCGTGATCGCCAAGGGCGACGGCAGACGCTCAACCAGTGTGGGCGCAGTCGTGCGAGACCCAATTGATTGAGCAGCGTGCTGATGCCCCTTTGGATGAAAACAACAAATCGCGATCAATAAGCAGTCCAATAACCGTATTATGATCCTCGGTAACCGTATTGATTTAGCGATCAAATATCGCCCGTTACGCGACGTGATACGGAAGCAACCCGCTGTAGAATGATTTCTTCGTTTACTGCGGTTTCTGATATCTATCAATTTCTCAGTTGGCTGTTGCACAATTGCATTTCGCAATGTGTGATTTGCATATTGACTAGAGCTCCAACTACCGCTTCTGGATTCTGGACTGGGGCATTCAACGTTCGCATGTCTCCGCAGGACTCCGGTGACACGTAGCGAAGCTAAGGCGAAGCCGCAGCCAATAGAGTTTCTCTGGTGTTGATCCCCTCCGATGCGAGTCTCGAGTTCCGATTTGCCACAGCGAGGCCAAAACATCGGCGCAGCTGGCCGGCATGGCGATGGAAATCGTGCATGTGATAGACACCCACCACGAGGACGAGGTTGTGAGCATCGCGTTCAATCGAATGCGCAAGGAGATCTACAGCGCCTCTCAGGGAGGTAAAGACATAAAGGTGGGCGGATTCTGATCGCCGTCACCTGCTGCGTTGTACCAGAGGAAAAGGGATCGAGAACGCGGTTGAAATTCGCGAATTTTTCCGCTTCAATATGGCGCACCAGCAACGCAGAGTTTTGAGCAATTAATGGTGTTATGTACACGCAATGAAGTTTTGGGGTGTGGAAAATTCTTTTCTTTCAGTGTTCAATTGCAGTCGTCGAAAGCGTGGCATCGGGAGATTGGGCCAGAAAGGTGGACACTCATGCAAGGTGTCGCCGTCTAGAGGGACGCAACTTGTTCAACTGCGTTCGGGCTTGGTTGCAACAACTTTTCTTTCATGAACGCTTGCTACATTCGTCAGTTCCACATGTGCGGTGCGCGCCTGCATGCCCACCATGCCATGCACGCCAACCATGGCGGTGGGCGAGTGCAAGTGCACGCATCCCATATGGTACCCTGTGCGCTGGTCAATTTCACCCAGAGCGATGGCAGGCAAAGTGTGTTGTTGTCCCCACAGGTTTGGGATTTCAAGACCGGGCAGCACATTCGGACGCAGCGCGGGCACAGGGGATGGGTCACGTGCCTGGTGTACGCAACTACCGTAAAGATGCTCTTCTCGGGGGGCCTGGATGGACTCATATGTGTGTGGACGGACAGAGGGGTTGAGCTGCAGGTACGAATTCCTTTGCTTCTGCCTTCACTCAGCGTGTACATATATCAGCTTCTAGTATAGCAGCAGAGTGCCCTGATTTGCGTATCTGGGTCCGGACCCATTTCCGGGGGACGCAGACGTAATTTCAATTCAAATGTTTTGCGTCCTGAATCGCCAGATTTTCTTTTGCACTTCAGTGCATTGCGATACTAGTACTGCTCAGCCGGCAGACTCTGCATCAGCTCGAAGATCACATTTCGATCTACAAAACTTATGCCCAAAAATATCGAATTTAAAAGCGCCGACTCAGCAAAAACTCGATTTTCCAATTTTGGAATTGTGTGAGCGTTTTTCAATGGACTTATGCATTTGAGATCAGCTGTTTTGAAGCAGCCTTTTCGCAATCACTTGAAGACCGATATTTCCCAGCGCGGAGGAGGTTAACCTCCCCGAATATTGCCCTGAAAAGCCCCTTAAATGCACCAATTTGCAGACGGTTCACACGGGAGGGCCCGTTTTCAGCCTGACGTGGAACGCCAAGCGGCGCATACTGGCAGTTGGGGGCATGTCAGCCGTGCAGATCTTCAAAATCGACACCTCCGACGTACAAAAGCTGAACCAGGCCAAGCGCGCCGTGGCCGTGGCTTCCAAGGGGCCAGGCAAGCTGTCGGACATCAAGGGTAGGCCCTCCGACGGGAGCATCATCCACAGGGCCTTCCTGCCGTTGAGGGGCCCGGAGCACTGCCACACGGACGCGGTGAAGTCCATGGTGGCGACAGACGCGGGAAAGCTTGTAACGGGTGGGTATGTGCCAGAATTTGCGATGGTTAGAAGATGAGAATTGCGTCCGCATGGAAAGAAGTACGGGTGGACTGGCAGATTTGCACGTGTGTGTTGGGTTTCGGGATATTTTAGAGAACCTAAATATGACCTCGATCAAAGAAACACGGATTACCGAACGGCAGAGCTGTTCCATGCGCGAAGATAGTCCAAGCGAATCGATATCTGTTGTAGCTCGGCGAGATATGCAGCGTTGGCCCCAGACAGCGCAGTTCAGTAGAAAAATAGGGCCAAACAACACGTGTTCAAACGTGCACAAAGTTTACGGGTTTATGTTCTTTCCGTGTTTTTAGCATGCAGAACACTGATGAAATGCATACATATGTGTTGGCAAAAGTTGCTGTTTGGTCCTTTTCTGCTGGTGCTTGATGAACTGCGGGTGCAGAGGAGCGTGCGGTTTTGCAATGTTGCCGTTGATCAACGCAACATCACAAAATTGCGCTCTGACTGCATCAGTGCTGCAAAGGCGACGTCTGTTTAATACCGTGGAAGCATCTCCAAAAGTGTTTATTATGGTGGCAAGGAAGAGCTTGCTCTTCTTTATTCCATGCAGGAAATGGATCATTTACACACGTTCATGATCCATTACTACCACTGTGCAAGTGCATTGCCGCATTGTGTACGCAAATGCTAAGTGTCATCCCCACATCAATCGAACAGTTTTTGAAGATACCTGATGTCTCGTTTTGCGAGTTTGGGACGCCCGCGGCAGGTACGACCGGTGCCTGTGCTTCTACGACTGCGAGAAACCGAAGGAATCGTTCCGAAAGTATCGGAACTGCCACGCGGCGGCGGTGACCTCCATGGTGGTGGACATGGAGAACAGCTGGGTGCTGACGGGTTCATACGACGGAGGATTTCGCGTATGGAGCATGGAGGGAAGGTGGGGGTCAGCGCTCCCTCCCTGTACCAGAGACGGCAGTCAATGTCAAGGAGTTCATCCCAATGCATTTTATTTATTTGTTTTCAATTTTCAATTTCTGAAATTCGCATATGAATCTTATGATTTTGGAATGTTAAGTGTTCGTCCCGCGAGCACAGAATCCGACACTCTACTGACCGTGACCTGTTCAGTCGAAATGGGCGATGCTGTATGCAAGCTGAGTCCCGTTTTTCCTGCAAAGGCGTCTAAATAACGCAAACATGAAACAACTGCTTTGCACAGAAATGGCGGTTGAAGTTCTACAATAATGGTTGTTGCTGTTTTGCGGGGCTGACATTTAGTTCGGCTCCACTTCTCTGCTCTAGGTGCCTCGATAGATTCGAGAACATCAGCGACTCCTCCACTGAGGTCGCCTTTGTCACATGCACCAAGAATTACTGGATCAAAGGGCGCGGGCAGAGGGTTTTGGCGTTCGATCCCAGGGCGCCAGCCAACATATCGGAATACATACAGGTAAAGCAGGCCCTCCGGTTTAATTCCCTATATTCCTTCCGGAAGGTACTTTCCTTTACTACCCTTATTTCTGTACATGATTTCCATGTCAATAAAGGACTAACATGTAGTTTTCATTATCGAATATCGCCACGTTCAATATTAAGAAAAGACGCAGAGGTTTCCATTCGTCGATGACTGTGAATTCCTATAAGAGCTCATTATCTTCATTTTTGCTTTGCTCCTGTCAGCAGTCCATGCACACTTGAAGTAGGTAAAAAGTGATTGACTGGAGTAAAGAACTTTTTGCAATTCCAGCTTCACAGCACTACACTACGTCAAATAGATGGCATTTTCAAGCTAGTAACAGAAGAATGTGAAATAGACGGGGGCATGCGCGTCACATGGTCCCAGGTTCGCCTGATGAGGCCCCTGATCAGGGGCTTCAGCTATGGTCACATGCCGCTAACGTAATGCCGAGAATTGCGTCCAGGACTCCAATCAACTGAACACCCACAAGGTTACGCTGCTATACACGCCGCAAAAGACGGACCTGGTGATGGCGGCAACGCAAGACCGCAAAGTCGTGGTGTGGAGATACAACAGGGCGGGAGCTTACAGGTGGGGCCACGCGCCACGGAACAGATTTTACAATATCATCCTTTCGGTAAAACTGAATGCCCGTCCCAAAATGTACAAATCGAGCCAAAAAATTTTAAACGGAACACAGAAATTCTTAAGGGGTCTGCGCAACTGTGCTTTGCGGCAAAATACGCTCAATAGCATTATGACAGCATGTTTGTAGAACACCGGAGTACTTGTTTGTATGAACGCCCTACTAAACATTATCGGTCATTCTGGGAATGCACCGTAAATATTTGAATGCAATCAGCCAAATGGAGGGGATGCGCTGTTTCGCAGTTCACATTTTCACCATTGGGGATCAGAATGTTCTTCCGTGCTGAAGCCGAGTTTGGTCAATGAAAATCGTAAAGTTACTCAATATTTACTGTAGCAATCCGATGGCAATCGAGTGAAACGTATCCAAACTGTGTGTATGGTACCACCCACTGTGCACATATGCATTTGGAACGCAAACTCTGTTGCTTTCTGGCGCCATTTACCGTCACTGATGCCACATCAAGATAAGAAATCGAGACTTCGTGAGGTCGAGAGTATGTTTCCCTTTAAAGGATGAATTTATCATTTGAGATCAAGGCGCTCTTACTGCGCACAGCATTCTTCAATGTGTGGGAAGGCAACTATTTCGAAGTATGTGCAGCAATTTGAATGAGCAACATATAGAAATACGATAGAAATAGCAATGTAGACTGCACTGCTTACATAATGTTTGCGTATCATTCCACTTGTTACTAGTAGATCTATACTTATGAGTGATAGGATCTATCTTGCTATAGAAATCAAATAAATGGTGCCGGCAGGGTGTTTAGAGGTCATGCCGACTGGGTGGAGGCTCTCATCGTAGTGAACATAGGGGAGAAACAGGGCAAGGAGAGGATATTCAGCTGCAGTGCAGACGGCACAGTAAATCATTGGAAATTTGATGTGGAGCAAAACTGCGACATTTATACCGTCCAGGTGCGGAAATACGGACAAGATTGTCTTTGCGAGTGGGTATTTTCACATTTACGAGTGCGCTGGAGTTTTTTTCATTTTTGAGCTCAATTTCCCGTGAACATGAACAATGCGGCCTTCGTTTCGGCGGGCACCCTTTTCAAAAATAGCGAAATAAAGGCAAGAATATACTCGTGTCCGATAATAGTGACATTTGGTTCTGCTAGTTTGGCCATGGCTTCTTTCTTGGACGACAAAGCGGTTCATTTCGGGCGCGGGGGTTAGGGCAGGTGGGGAGAAACCACTGCGCGTTTTTTCCGTACCATTTGATGGATTTTATGGTATATGGTATTATTATTTTATGGTACTTTATGGTATTTATATTGTATGCAGTTATACCATCAAAATGGATCCGCCATTTCCCGCACACCGTCTGAGGACCTGTTTCTGGCTCTTTCGATCTGTTCATGCAAGTGCCAATTTTCCCAGTCTTCACCGCGCCGAACGACATCTAAATTCTAGTGTACAGTGAGCGCAAAACCAAAGAATTAAATACTGGTCATTCTGCTCACTTTCGAAAAAGAATAACTGCAAAAAGATGGAGTGCGGTGAACACAGTTCACTGCATGCGTTCAAATTGGATTTGCATGGATCTCTCCCAAATCAGGAGGAGATTTCCATGCATACTAGCAACATCCTGTGCGTGGCGTACTCGGAGTCATTGGAGTGCATCGTGACGGGAGCGGAGGACTCCACCATTGGGGTGCATTACCTGGATGGTCACATTCCTATGGACGGAGACGAGGCCCTGCCCACCTGCTTCAAATCCCACACAGATAAGGTGGGATTTCTACATCTGTAAAATAGGACAAGAAATGCTTCGTGCACACGACCCAACACAATATTATTGAAAGCCACGGTACATTTCAGGTACCAATATCAGCTGTGTTTCATTGTGATTTGAATAACTCTAAAATAATTTGCATACATGAGTACACATATAATTTGCATACGATGGAAATTAATGCATTGTTAAAAAATCTGATCGGTTCAGGACAGGCACGCTTTTGGGCTCGATGCGAGCAGACGACTGAACAGCTTGCTACATTCTGGTACATCGAATCTAACCGAAAGTGTGTATTGGATTGGTTTTGTGCCATTTTGACATAACTATGTGCCATTCTTTGTGAAATCGATAGTTATACTTACTTGAGAATTCTGGGTCTAGCCAAGTTGGCAACATGAAAGAAAGAGATCTCTTGTATGAAATACGGTGGCGGACGCAGCAACGGCCACGCAGTAACTTGTCCGGTGTTCCCGACCACCTCCCCATATTTAGGTCCAATTATGCGGAATCGTGATGGCTCCATCAAATGGATGACTAGTGAGAAAATAAATATACATAACGTATTGCGCAATTAATTTAAGTTGGTAATCGAACGAATTCCATCCAAAGGTCACGGGACTGGTCGTAATGGGGTGCAGCACGCTCATCAGCGTCTCCTTCGATAAGAGCATTCGGACCTGGAGCTTGGAGAAGATGAAGCCTATCCAGGCGAGTTGCTTGGATGTGCTGTTTCCTCAGAAACTTACAATAACTTTGCAAACATGCTATTGATCAGTAATCATCACTGAACCAACGTAAATTTGGTTTTGGAATCTAATGCAGTCGTATCGGATTCGGTGCTATCTGTACTAAATGCTGGAAATCGCGTACCGAAATGCACCAAGCGTGTTTGAATAGAATCAAACTTTGCGATGTTGGCCAGGCTTTGTAAGCATATTCCAGACAGTAGAAGAGAGGCTGTTGTGCATTTTCCGTTGAGGACAACTGGATATAGGGCAACCGTTTCAACGTTCCGTTGCACTCAACATTGGAGAACTGAAAGTTTTTGGCCTGGATGGCGTGTCGTTAAATAGTATCTTCGCGTAAAGAATGCGTCGTATATGCGTTGGGGTTTTCTTGCCCAGCCAAGCGAACCGCGATTTTTCATGTGAAAGGTGCCAGGCCCGAAACCGGCCCAAGCGCGGAAAAAATGCTTAGAAATGCTTGCGTTGCTGGAAAATTTTGCTAAATCCTGCAACTCGATGGGCAAAAGATTTGTCGCGTTCTTTGGTGGTCACAGCACAGCGCGGTCCTACCAATTAGACGATAATCAGCATTGCCTGTGCGGCCAAAACTTTTCAGCGAAGTTCCACACAAGTTGGCGTGGAGCTGGCGCGAAATCAAGCATCACATATAATCTTATCTCTGCTTTCAAAAATTTACACCAGGTTTCCAACCTGAAAACGAGAAAAGGCAACCGCATTCCATTATTTTATCTCGCCCCATGTGATTTTCCTCCCAGGTTGTTTCAGAAGCGCATCCCACCGCCATCCAGTGCATCGAGTTCTGCGGCCAGCACCAGGAGGTGGCCACCTGCGGCATGGAGCACCGAGTGCGCATCTGGGACGCCTCGGACCCCCAGTCCCTCCGGTGCACGCTCATCCTAGACCACAGGATCCAGAGGGGCATATTGCCGCTCGAGGGCATGGAAGAGGAAGGGCACGAGACGCCTGACGATGAGTTGCTGAGGCGGACGTCGAGCCGGATGAAGTGGCTGACGCGGTCGGATGTGCCGGCGCGCGCCGGGGGCATCGTGGAGGAGGCCATCATCCATGCCAGCAGGGACATCCCGGAGGTCACGCAGGCAAGGCCGTTTCGACCGGGCAGGGCACGCAAAATAAACGCCGAGTACTAAAACGCGGCATCTGCTGCTCTCGACAGGGCCTTAGGGCTGAGACTTTAGATGCGCGGGGCTTTGGGGCTTTAGGATTTTCCTGCGGTGCATGGTGGTGCATAGTCCACTGGTGGGTCGCTCTTTTTCCTGTTCGGTTGTGCTCAGATCGTTCAATCGACTAGGGCGATCGCAATATCGACAATTGGTGACCAGCGCGCGGAAGCCAAGATAGATGTTAGCGAAATCCTGCAGGGGCACGTTGAGGCAAACTGCTCGAAGGAAATTGCCTGTAACCGGAACTGCGTCCTGCACCGATTGGCGTTTAATTGCTTAAAATCACTTATGATTGTGTGCAAGGAACTAGGGATCAAGTGTTCAGCGTTGGGTAGGGAAGCAGCAGGCAAATACGAGATTCTTATTTCGATTTTATTTGGAATGTTTTGAAATTTGCCCAGAATTTTCCTTGTATTGTGCCACTATTTGCCTGTGAATGAAGGTGCCATTTTGGGCAATTCATGGGTTTAAAATTCCAAGAACTTTCTGACCTGAAATTCGGCGCTCCTTGTATGAACGCACAAAGTAGGAGGTGGTTCCCTGTCTTCTGAGGTCGCCAGAAGATGGGTGAAGTAGGCCTCCTCTTTCCTGTGAGCAGTGGAACTGGCCTCCCCATCACAGAAATAATATCACAGAAGTATCATATCACAGGAACAACCACTATGGCGACGGAAGTTGCGGCGCCCTTTGAAACTAAATGGCTGCATCAAAGCGAATGCGATGGCATCCAAGCGATGTGGGTGGAATCAGTTACTTCTGAGCGTCATCGCTCCTGGCATCCCCAAAATATTTTTTCCCTATCGATGCAGGCTTGGCTCTCGTGCATGGCGCAACCAGTCGGCCGATTTTCCCCTTTTGATATTTGCGTCCTCGGAGACTTCCGCCTCATGACATGACGCACAAGTCATGTACACATGCATAACAAATACGAGTACCGAGGAGCACTGATACTTGCTAAAAGTGTTGTGGCCAGGTGCCGCATCTGAGGGGGGCGCCGACTGCATTGCCTGCACCATTCCGAGTGGAAATATCTCACCTCGGAAAACACTCTCTTGGTAATAGGAGATGCAAGGCTCGCTACTTTGTAGTGCTGGCTTGCATCGTTTCCTTTCTATACTTTTTCTAAATGTTCTTCAAGCTTCTGACGCCCTTCCTTCGTTCCGCAGGCAAGGTGGATCCCTTTTCGAGGATGCTGGGTGACGGCCTCGGACGACGACATGATTCGCCTGTGGAGCCGCGAGGGCGTGGTGTTGCATGCGTTTGTCTACAGCGGGGGCTCCGTCCAGTGCCTGTTTGTGGACGCCGCCAACGAGCTTGTCCTGGCGGCGATGCTGGACAAGTCTGTGCGCGTCTTCGCCCTGGATGATCCTGTGCCCATGGCCACGTGAGTCCCGACATCCACACAGCACAACAACGAGTTATTCTTCCCTATAAGCCCATTCGTTACAATATGAAATATCAATGATTGACAAATGCAATTGCACATGCTGTTGCTAGTAATGTAGTAGAGAGTTATTAGCAGTAGTAGCATAGTAAATGCAATCATATCTTTTGTAATGCGGTGCAATGCAAATGTGATCTACGCAGTGAATGGATAAATGTAGAGGGTAGATTACATATTTGTACGTGCGTGAATGTGCTATTGGAAAAGCAAATGCGGGTGATGTTTTCCATAGGCAGCGCACTGCCAATCAGGGGGACCTTGCTGGAAAGTGTATCCGGGTACATGCTATTCAATTGCTATGTGCGACCCAAGTAAATTACTAGCTAACCGAAAACATCTCCACCTCACTGCGCTTCGTCCGCAACAACATTTTGGCTTGAACGCCTCTATTCTCGCTCTTAGCGGCAAGTCAGACGCATTGCACACTCTGGCTCTTTTCGGCATCGGGCAGGCAGGGATCAGTCGTGCGCTGCCCTGTGCAGATACGCCGGACATGAGGACATCGTGAGGTGCATTGGCTACATTGAAGACATGGGGTATTACGTGACAGGCTCCTGGGACAAGAGCATACGGCTGTGGTTGAGTCCCCTGCAGGGCGGCACCCAACAAACGGCGCGGTTGGCGGATGAGATGGACGACGAAGACGAGGAAATGTCGCGCACACTTGTGTCCAGTTTTGAAAAGGCGAACCCGCTGCACCAACCCGAATGCCTCGCCACGGTACACCGCTGCATACGCATTCGCTACGTAAACCGCAGATGGGCGTGCGAGTTTCTTCCTTGCCAGCACTGCGGGTCTTGTTCTTCAGTATCAATGGCGGTAAAATACGCTTCCTCCAAGTTTCAGTTTATTGCATTGCTGTTCTCAGATTCTGTTGTATCGGCTATTAGTATCCATAATACTGTGGAGTCTGCGATAAAATAAGAACCCCTTCTTTGAAATTGCATTCGAAAATGCCTTTTGGAGACAGCGCGGAATTGATGCCAAGGTGACAGCGACGACAGCAAGAAGCAATAGCATCCATCCCCAATCTGTTTCTCATGGCCGACGCTCACACGTGGGCACTTGCATGAGAACCACTGTATTATGACGTTTTGAAACATTCGACTCGGTCAAGGGGCTATGTCGAATTTGGTATGCTTAGGCCATATTGACGCTCAGTCCAGGCCAGTCACACTACTATTCATGTAATTGCCACAAAATAACAGTATACGATATGTACATGCCAGGATCGTCGCTGATCAGTGGCAAACAAGTAATGGACTCCTTTGAAAACCTCCCTGAAGCTTTCGATCTTCAATGAAAGCCTCATATCGTCTCAATTGAGAAGCTCCATGCTGCCCCCATCGCTTGCTGTGGCCTTAGAATCCCATTTTACAGTCGTTTACAATCATTTAACATCTGGCTATCATCTTCCCAACACCACCTTGAAAGCTGTGTCAGGTATGAGATGATGGTGCTGAGTCATCCTGGCATCGACATAAGGATTTGCGCTTTCGGGGGTAAGTGCCTGTTATGAGCATGAAATTGGCGTTAAACATACAAAAGTCGACATAGTATCTTCCCTTGAAGGCAACAAAAGGCGGAGATGACCACAACGTGCATGACATCAACGCCACGTGTCCCACCGCAGGATTATGGCTCGTTTTGGAAGACCATGGCCATGGACGGCGATGGCGACGGGCCACCTCCCAAGGGCAAGGGCGGCTCCCCCGACACGTGCGCGACCCCCGTGGGATCCAGCGCCACATCCCTGGACCAGCGCCTTGACGAGCTGAACAAGAAGCTCCTCAAGGAACTCCCTGGCTCCAAGGGCAAAGTGGAGGAGACGCCGCCCGCCAGGCTGCACGCGGGGCCAGGGAGGAAGAGGTCCTCCATGGCGCCCAGGCAGGGGCACAGGCCGAGCGCCGTGCATGGAGCGAGGGCCAGATAGAACAGCTTTTAAATTAGGCAATTGCTGATAGAATAGTAACCGCTAGCTGGGTGTCGCTGGAGCACTAGTGCCATTCTATTACTAGTGAGCCTGTGCGTCTCTGCCGGCAGTTGTAGAGCAAGTGGATTAAAATGTAGAACACTTGGCGTGAAAAGTTTTGGTTATAGGCCAGATGGAAGTTGGATGCTTAATATCAAGCATTGATGCGAGGGAAGTAAGTCAGTGGCTGCCGCACAACGGTCAAAAGGATAAGCGAAAAGGGAGGGCTGTGGATCCATAACTGATAGGTCGACGGAATCAGTGTGGGTCCGCAGTATCCGTCCGTTCACAAAAGCTCCCATGAAAAATGTGAACTCACATGGGCACTATTAAAATGTAAAGACTCGGGATCTGGTAGAATGTGACATTTGCACGCACGTTACTGCTTATGTAAGCACCATCGACGACGTGCCTTTCCCGGCGAGGCACGTTGCCATACAGCCATGTACATTGTTGTATTGCAAGCATGCAGCCCTCCATGAAGCCACTCAGCTAGGTCCAATGCATCCAGTGCTGAGTGGCTACATGCGCGATGTAGAAACGCACAATGGCCTCGCTTCCAAGAGCGGTGCATTCCACTCTTCGAAATGTATCCATTGCTTTCCATAGCTATATTCGTTCGAATACAAGGAAATTTCCATATACCAACGATGCGAAAAGGGGCCAAAAAACTACGCCATTACGCCACTGTGCGTCATTGTTCTTGGCCAACTCGGGACGTACGCAGCAGGCGCCAACAGCGAATTGCACAAGGGTTTCAAGGGGACTACGATGGAACAGTAACCTCTACAGGTAAAACGCCCACCTTCGGTACAGGGCCAGCGGCCAACATCTCTTGAGTTATTGTTTGCACCTCTGCACCCAGCAGCGAGGAATCGCCACTTTGGACCCCGCTCACCCTCTAAGCGCCGTGGACCCCTCCGCGAACCAGCACGCGCTACCTTGGAAGGTTCCAATCGTCCTTGTCACGAAGCGCGAAGCTGACGTAAGCACATCCATGATTCTGGCGGGCAACCGGGGGGCTGACTGCTGTGTGCGCGTGCGCGTGAGCGCGTGGGTGCCAGTCCCTCCGTCCGCGCTCATGGCGCAGTCAGTGATTGAGGCTCGAGGGCGCAGCGCTGCATCAATGCGCCAGCACGTTCACAAATTGCGTCCACAACAATGATGCGAGTCTGTGTTCAGCAAACGCTAGGTACTCCCCACCCCGCTTGGGAGAGGCCAAACCAGTCGAATTTCATCCTGCCCTATCCGCCCATCGTTGGTCTCCCGGACCCGATGAGCCAGGCAGAGCGCTGACTGCCTAGGAAGGGATTCATTTCCCCAGAGCGGGGCTTCCGGAGAGCTGGCTGTCGATCCAGGCCGCGTGCGACCGCACCCATTCCAGCATCGCGTTCACTTCGAAGCTCCAGAAGTCTAGGTTCTTCTGGTCGTTGCCGGAGACGCCCTCAAGAAACTTAGACGTCTTCCACCTGCGCGTCGGAGGCGAAAAGCTCTACTCTGAAAAGAGTCATGTGTTGTGGGAATTTTTTTCAATATGCAAGTGGAACAGGGTATCATGCACGCGCATACCCAAGTTTGATTTGAAGTGCCTTGTTTTGCTCTTCGAGCTGTGTTGATCATAAGTGCAAGGAACAGGAACAGAAGGCAGCCGAATACCCGGCGCCAACGTCCAAACAGTGCTCGCATGAAACAATTGAATCTACATTATGTAATATCACCACAAGCTTGCAGCTATGCATTGTAGCCACCCGCAACCACGACTCGTGACAGCGCGAACGCCAAATGGACGTGGCTCGATGTCACTGAAACTTCATTCCATTGGCGAAGGCAACTGAAACCCATAACCTGAAGAATGAAGTGTCGCCTTTAAAACTTGGCATTTTACACAATTGCAAGAAAATCGTTTGCAAAATCATGATAAACTGCTGTGAGCTTGGCATTAGCAGTGCGAAGCGCGTTGGGAATGCGGCGTGCGCTGCCGTATCTACCACCCATTGGGCGCCGATTCGGGGTGGCGGCCAATGCATATGCACGGCTTCGCTCTGTCCACCCACCTCTTGAGATTTCTAAGCACCGGATCCTGAATCTGACCCTTCAGCTGCGAGATGAGGCCCTCTATGGAGCTCGTGCTCCATGGACCCGCTCGGAGCTCCGACCACCGACTTTCCACCAAACTTCTGAAAGTGGGATCCTGCGGCAGAGGGGCGCCGTTGGGAGAAGTCGTGCTCGCGGAAATTTCCATACAAATGACAATGAAAACCAAAAGAAATTGAATGGGAAGTGAAGAACCCCGTGGCTTGACACAAAAGCCAATGCGCCAGAGGGCCTGAAACCTGAAGGGATTCCTCCAGACGATTTGAGCATTTTCCGGGTCAGCGGCACCTTCTCAAAGGGGCAAGCTTGTAGTCTCGATGGCGCGAGATAGCCTCGCAGTAGCAAAGCGGCCATTGGTGCACAATCAATCAAGTCAGAGAAATAAAAGCAGGCATTTTTCGTCTCAACTGATTAAAATTGCGTGAGGTGCACGAAATTCCGTGCAAAAGCAGATTGAGATACCATGCTCATATGAAGCTAGATCCTGTCACCTCAACCTCGTTTGGTTCCAATCTCCTTCAGCGCTTTCTGGCGCTCCTTCATAATGATCGGTCGCGATCACCAACACCATCCGACGGGCGACTTACCCGAATATGATAACACTGTGCGAGAGACGTCTTCCTTGTTAACTTCGTACCTTTTTAGTACCTTGTCGCCTTGTAACCTCGTTACGACAACAAGGCATGGTGAGGTAACAACAGTCCTTGTGTTTACGCTCATTGCTGTCGCCGATATCTCCTGCAAGGCGCAAGATCTTCTACGTATCTTGCAGCGGTACATTTAAATCAACTAACTTGTCAAGCCCTTTATATCCAGCGTTCCTTAGGGTTTGAATAATTTTGGGGCTTACATCACCTTGCGCTCCCTTGCTAGGTGGCAAGAAAGCCCACATATATTGACAGGACGGGGGAGGCACCTGGACTGAAATGTGACGTAACATTTGGAATCAGGGAAAAAGAACTCGTCAAGCCCTGCGCCGCGCTGCTGGCACTTTCCACCTCGCGCGCATTCGCCCACACCTCCATCATGATCATGTAGTAGGGCGACGTCCCGTCCCGCGGGTCCTCGATGCACCGCCTCTCCTCGATGCAGATGTTGAACCTCCAGCCCTCGGGCGAGATGGCGCTGCCCCCGCTGACGCCCGTGCTGATGCCGTCGTTGTCGTAGCCCTCGATGGGGTAGCCGCAGCACTGGCCGTACGCCTCGTTGTAGTCCCAGGCGGGGCCAGCCACCAGCGGGCCACCCGCGTCCTGCACGGCAGGCCGCAGCCGTGAAATAATGGAAAGTTGCAGAGACGCAGTGCACCGCACTGCAGAATGCGGTCGCATAATGCGCTGTGGTGCAGGACCACACCGTGCAACTGCTTTTCCTGAATTCCCCACGGGGTGGACGGGCAGCTAATAAACGTCACCGGCACCAAAATGTTTGAGTCATTGGAGTCATTTGAGACAATCGGTCCATCTGAATTTTGACGATTCTAAGCTCGCACAGTTTTTGATGACGTATGCATTCGTCTAAATTGAGGAAGCGGGCCTGGTTAGCTGTGAGGCGACGGCGCTGCAAGCTCGGCACACCATAACGTATTCCCGGCCTGCGCATTACATCCATTTCCTGCCCATTTTTGATTGCATGGTCGAAGAGCATGCATAAGGGACGCCAAATGGTTGGTTCACTTCTTTCGGGGCAACGTCAGCACGACAAGCTTGTCCCCAATTGGAGACGGAGTGAATGCAACGTTTGAGATGTGGTGCAACGCTTCTCCACCGCTTTTCAAACGGTGTAGCTTTGGTGATTTCTTTCGCATGTTGTGCAACAATAAATGCGCGCTTGGGTTTGGACTGATTGATGGAATGAGAACAGTGAGTTCGGCAATCCGCGGGTGGCAGCCTTTCCCCCAATATCACCCCACCCCCTGAGTGTATTGCAGCTTCACCTTGTGGAAATACGTCGAGCCTCTGTAACCGTCGGGATTCTTGCTCATCTCCGTAATTAGAAAGTAATCAACGAAGCTTCCCTCGTCGATGTAAGGCGTCCACTGGTTTCGGTCGCGCGTTCCCATCGCCTTTTCCCAGTCTCCAAGGTAGCTGACCACCACAGACACTCCATGCATTGATATCAAGAGCCGCGATTCGACAAACGGCAAGTTTAGACAATCAGCACTTTGTTCATGATCGCACAGAGTGTGAGACTTAATTTAAATAGCGCAATTGAGACTTTTAATCACAAAAAATATGTGCACAAATGCAAAGACATGCTGATGCACTGAAATCCGCAGCGCGTGGCCAACGCACCTGCCTATCCAGTTGAGCTGGTCCTGCGTAACTTTATCTTTCTTTGGGTACACGCACACGAATTCCAGCTCTGTGAAAGTAGTCTTGATTATCTTGTCCCCTTCGTCGAAGTTGTCATTGTCGTACTTGAAAATGTAGCCCCCTGCAGGGCACATTTTCTCAACATGTGAGTGGCGTACTGTGATCGTATTCCATGTCAGATTGCATGCTGTTGGTTGCCACATTTAGAAACGAATTCGGTTCCGAGTTGGGCGTGACGTTCCGCGGTGATGTATACACACAATTACGCTTTACATTTCAACAGACGCCAAGACCTGTGTTTGCGATGAGTTAGGTATGGGAACTTGTCATGTGCTTTGTAATCTGCAGCGAGCGTCCCATTGTGCTGGCACAAAGCCAGGGCACTCAGCGCGCAGCTCAAAAGATAAACACTGGAGACATTTCTGAGACATATTCAGGGCTGAAAATATCGTCTAACGTCCACTATCGTACTTTTGCTCCATCGTCAACAGTGCGGTGCACAGGCAGCATGGGCAGATACACAGTCGTGGCAACGAAAGTCACACCGAACCACGTTTGATGCAACTCGATGGCCATGATGGCAGTTTTCTGCACATCCGCACACGATATAATCATTTTGAAGAAACTCAATGCCCAACTCGATTGTGTTCAATAGACAAGGATTGTCAATGCGCGCTTTGATAGGGTTGAAACTACCACGAAGGTGCAAGATGGGACCGATTTCGGTAATTTACTCGGTGTGCCAGAGTTGCACACAATAGGAGTGAATTAATGCAATGGCAACGAATACTGAATGTAATATCAATTTTAAACACAATGGAAATTTGGCGAGTCCTCCCTGATGGTCGAAAATTGGTCCCCGGCATAACGTACAATTCTTCTCAACGCGGCCAATTCGCCTCACGCAGCACATTTATCAGGCTCCACATATTTGACCGCCGTTACCAGCCAGCGCTTCTCAGCCTCAAATCCGGAGGCGTCACACGAATATTTACAATATACTCCATTACCTCCCATTATAAGTATGTTCATAGTTGTTGGGTGAACGTACCGTTACATTCAACTCGAAAATGGGACATTGCTCACAGCCCGTGCCTCTACGGAATGCAGATGATCACGTGATGTTATTTTTTGTTGGCATTCTACAAAGGCATCACTGCGCTTGGGGCATACCAACAGTGCAAGAGGCGCAAGAGCATACCAATCCGCAAGAAGTTGCCAAACCCACTATGGTACCACACTGGCGTCGCCCACGACTTTGAGCTAGATTTGTGCTACCAACCGTGTGGACACACATAGCAAAGTGCTGAAAGTGAATCTGGAGATCTAGTGCGGACAGTTAATTGAGCTGCGGGTTTGGAGCTTGGAACCGGGTAGGATGGCTCTGAAGATGCCAAATGTCGCTGTCGCACGTCGATCTCTCCGCATCGACCTTGGTGAAAGACACGATGTCTGTCGCATGCCTACACTCAGTGTTCTGATGGCCATCAGGGGTGCTCATCAACGCTTCATACATTTACGACTGTATATGCGCACATACAGTCCAATGCTACAGAAGGCAACAAGCATTCAGTGAAAAGCCGCTAGGGGAAATTGCGGCAAAAGAATTGTACACGCTCCCGATTCCCCATTCTCCTCCCCCCCACCCCCCCCTCCCTGCGTTCACCTGAAATGTCTGCCTCGTTCTTTTGAACATTCACCCTGTTCTTGTCTTTCTTGATCTTCTCCATGGCGATGTAGATGCCGTGGTAGTGATCAATAGACAATTGTCCCCCATCCTGGGCATGTCGTCGAAACACACAAGAATTAAGCGCTGAGGCAGCGAGCCACAAGTGCTTAACCCACGCTGGGCAGCGCCAGCATCTATTCTATATGCGCTGGTGCCACTGGCATGAATGGTGCCATTCAGGGCGCCACCTTACTAGTTTGTGGACCTACGTGGGGAGCCAAGCTGGCATGCAATGGAGGGCAAAATTCCCTACTGCGAATGATCCATGTACACTGATGAGCAAAACAACAACAATAACTTGACGTTGATGTGAACTGTGGAAGGAAATACAGGAGATACACACAATGTCCTGCCCGTTTGACTCTACACTTGGCAAGCATGAAAAACACAGAACGAACCTACAACTGGACACAGAGACTTGGAGCAGTGCTTTCTTATCAAAGCCACGATGGCCACAGTGAGGCAATGTGCACACACAGCCACGGTCAACACCCAAGTAAGGACGCATCTGAATCTACACATTGGCGACTTGCATACCATATGGCACTGCGCATGCATGGTGCAATGCCTCCCGCTCTCACCTGAACAAGGAACGTCTCAACATACTGCGTGTTGGAAGCATATCTGCCTGTAGCTCGGGCGAGCGCCATGGTCAGGTAGTTCTTCATGCCCATCGTCTTATCCATCTCAGGACCTGCACCATGGCTTACCCCAGTTTAGGCAGCCAATAATTCCTTGATGCCATTCAGCCTTGAGCCAACCACGCCAATCGTTTCTGCTATATGACAGGCTCATATACCACTAGCACATGTGCACCCCTTTTGGATGCAGTCAGCGCAGAACTCCTGTGACAGGACTCAGTGCGCAGTGGTGTTTAGTACTTAATGGCAATATTCAACACTGCTTGGTAGTATGCCCAATCATGTGTCATCAAAGCATACTGGCAATGCGCATGATTCAAATATGGTCGTTCTGTCAAGACAACAAAATTCGGCCAAATCCGCACCACAGCTTATGCGCTGCCAGCAGTGCCTGATCGAGCCTCTCTTGCATTATGGGCTGCACATCAGCTGTAATTAGGTACAAGAGAGAATTGATAATGAAAGCTTGGAGGCGGCAAGATCCCCAAACCGTTAGGAAGTCTTGGAACGTTTCTGTGCAGTTTTCACTTGCAAGTGCTCCATCAGGTTGTCCCGCAAGACGCCAACCACATGTTAACGATTGGAAGCCATAGCTTAGCTGCAGCAGCTAAGCTGCCCTGACAATAGTGGCATCGACACAATTTGAAGTTCTTGCTTGCATGTTGCCCATGACGAACCATTCTATTCGTGATATCCTGGCTTTCTCAAATCCGCTGTGCATTATGATAAGAAAATAAACTAATAAACTCGTGTATGTATATTCTCATTAATAGCTTGACTCTCAATTAAAAATACGAATCTGATACAGCAACTTCCATATAGAGTAGACAATGCCGCTGCAGTTATTCTAGTTTCCAGGAAACAACAGGACACAATCGCCACTCGAATTGCTTTTTCAGGCTTTGATACATCACTGCCAGAGGAAGATACACTGAAATACGCGTGAGTAGCATGTGTCTCAGGCATGTTATGGCCACAAAGACTGGTGTACGGACAACTGAAGTAGTCTGATTTTTCAGCGGGGGCCTCCGTCAAGAATGGTACGCAGCTCACTCACCATACAGAACGAAATCGCTGTCCTCCGGGAAGCCTTGAATTGACAGACAACACATCCAGAATTAGAGGAAAGAACACGAAGGAATTGAGTGAGAAGCACGCCAATGTCACATTCATATGCTTTCAATTCAAGTGCTTTTGGTACATAAGAAAGCACACAATTGGAATGAAACAGCGGCCATTCGTCCCTTCAACGTCTGCACTGTTATGGGCTGGAACGTGTACACGACGACAATGTTCGGACAGCGACGTACGTGCCCAGGAAAGTGGCCTCGCCGCCGAAATTTCGTTCGTTTAAACATCAATGGTACCTCATTGCAAGGATATTTGCTCTGTCGTATTTTCCAACTGTGACTGAATGCAGGGTGGGTGTGGTGGCTTGAAGTACACAAGATTGCCTGAACACACCACTTCCAATGCCCCGCAAGGAGTAAGAGCTTACCCATGAACGAGACATCCATGTCCTTGCCCTGGTCATCAATGACCTTAAATGCAAACGACTTCTTCAGAAATTCCCGCGCCGATGTCGAGCCCCGAATTTCGATCTTGATGTTGGCCGCGATGTCGCCTCCTGCATGTGTGGAATTGGAAAGTGTAATCGCCCCCCTATCCAGCCCATCTCGTGCGTTTTTCAGCACTGCAGACACACGAGCGTGGGTGGCGCTGCAGGCACCCTGTTGGAGGTGTAGCCGTGCGCGCCGCCATAGTCGACAGCCAGATCGCGACGACGTATTAAGCGAGGCAAGGAAGTCATGGAGGCCCCACTAGCCAATTGCAGGATTCAACAGAATTCAATAGAACGCGGGCAAAACCTGCCATTTATAACCGCAGGGTGCTTCACCTCTTAACGGCCTACCTGAAATCATTACCCCCAACACAAGCTTCCAACACAGCATTCTAAAAACGCAGGCTGATATCCACATGCTCTATTTTGTCGCACACAGCGAAAGTGTCTCCCCGGCCCCTACCAGGGGAATTGCATGTGCAGATGCTGGCTGGTATCTTTGGCTCGTCTGGGATGGCCTGGCCCCCTGTATTGATGATGACGACGGGCACACTGCTGCTGAAGCCAATGCCGCTCAGCAGATTGCAGCAATCCGATCCGCTGCTTGCCAGAGGCGGTACAGGAGCAGAGGCTGGCAGGACTGGTGCAGAAGGCGGTGGCTGCACTGGCTCCTCCGGCGCACTCTGCAGGCGAATCATTTCTGTGAACAGTCACCGGTGGCAGATTCCCGCTAAATGCACTGCTATTATAACGATGTGCAGTTCCCTTTAGCAAGGCTATTACTTCAACCACACGATTGTGTCCCATTTCAACATAGCATGGACTCTGTCTGGGACTGCGAAATGAGCAATATTTTTCTAGCGAATGGCCAGAGAAAGCCATTGAGAGTACATGGTGCTCGCTTGGCTTTGAAGATTCGTGCATTGCTGAGTTTATGGGCCAGACTTGAAGCAGTTTTGTTCATGGCAGCAGTTTCACTGAGTTGAAGAAGCAGTGTGACATCATCACATGCTAAGACAGTGCCATGTGTGCATATCAACATATGCACATGCAAAAAACGCACAGCACTGTAGTGCCCTTTCGAGAACAAACGGTGCAAGTGTCATTGCAATGTTGTACTTATTCGTGCCAGTTTGAAGTTCGGTTTCTGTGGAGACGGAAAGGAGCAAGAAATGTAGACAAATCCGCAAAGTGTGGTCCATCCCCATCGCTCCTTTTGCTGCAAATACTCGATTTCTCTACAATTTTACATGGTTCCAAAATGTGATTAAATTGGTAGAACAGGCTATTCTTCCATTGGTGCAAGAGCTGCTGGTCAGTCAACAATCCACTGTTTACTGTCCATGGCAGAGCGACCACTAGTAAAAAAATAACATTGCGGCGATGGCAGTTGCATGTTATTTGGCACTATTTGAGGCATCGCACTCGCTTTTGTGCCATCTCGGCCACTGCAACCACGCCTCCCAGTGTCAAAATGACATTGGCGTCGCCATCGCCAAAATGCTGTTTCTGCCAGCGGACAGGAGCATCGGCTTGGAAGCACATTGTGCTGCATGAGTCAACAGAGACGCTTTGTTTGGTGCGGTGATGGCACAAAGTGCAAAAACCACATTCTGTTTTCCATGGTTGCCTTCGGTTTGGGTGGGCAATGGTCAGGTGCCTATTTCCAGTTTGGGGTCGAAAGGGACATCGCCAGCACGATTGGCAGGTATGTCTGCGCAATTCATAACACGAAGGAGTTGCGGACTCATGCAAACCACTTTTTCCGGGTCCCTGTCCAAGAGTGCAAGAGCCACAATCCACCGTCTGACGTGCGCAAGGTCACGCACCGTGACCGGGGCGGGTATGCCAGGTCCCCGGGAGCCCACGGAGCTGGCAGAGCCCGAAGAGCTCGCAGGGCTCCCAGGGGCGCACTGGCCAAAGAAACCTCCCTCCGCTTCACACCACTCGCTCCCTTGGAAGTCCAAACAGTCGAAGTAGGTTCTGCCCTGCCAGCAGGCCGTGCACAAATCCCGTCAATTCCCAAGTTCCAATGCCTCACAAGGCCATCTCAACTGATATGAGATTCACCAGCGCAACCACGCCAAAGTTAAGGCACACCAACCCTCACGGCTGCGGTCCCAAGCTCGAGGTGCTCATTGGCTGGGCATTCCCACTGCCCCTGGAAGACGTACTTTCTCGCCACCATCCCATTCCTCGAATCGCCGGATAAAGCGCAGATGGGTATGGCCACCCCTGTTCGCGGTCCACGGACTGCGAACTTCCCATGCAGTAAGGCACTTCGCCGAAGAGCCAGCAACATGGACATGGATGCTGCGCCAGCACGCCGCTCACCCGTCGCGTCTCATTACGGGCAGACACCGCGCGAGCGCCAGCATTGCGATCGAGACTCGGGCCGTCGCAACGGCCGCCGGGCGGTCATCGACCCGATCGACGGCACCCGCAGCAGCTGTCGTCCCGTGCACCCGCGACGCCGGCGCCGGGCCCGGCATGGAATCCCTAACCACATTAAACCCATGGCGGGGACGGCTCCAAAGCTTTCCCCCAGGGCAATGGGACCCGGGCGTCCCCACCCAAGAACCCTTTCCGCTGCGCGGCGCCCCACGGAGGACCAACTCATGCTACCGTGGCATCAATTCCCCGTTCCCACTCGCCCGCAAAGATTTTGGCGACATCGCGCCACCCGCTGTCTGTATCCGCGTGCGCATGCAGTGCGCTCCTGCCTTCAAAAGCCGACCAACTGGACAAAATTTGAGGCCCGGGCACGCACCTCGAACTGGAACGGGAAGACGCACGGCTCCCCGGACACGAGCGACCTCTGCGCGCGGACGCCCAGCGCCAACGACAGCACCGCCACGGCCGCGAACAAGGTCGCAAATTCTCGGCGCCCCCCCATGGCGATTGCCGCAGATTGAGCTTCCTCAGCTGGAAGGCCGCTGGGTCAAGGTAGCTCGTGCGCCGAGGTGCTCCGCCAACTATGCCGGCCCGCCAGGGGCCCTTAATTATAGTGAACGGGGGGCCGATGGCGGACGGAGGTGCTTGGAGGGTGGGGGGGGAGGAGGGGGGGAAGGGGGGACAAGGCTGTCGATGTCGATGAAGGGGATGTGAAGGCGGGGGGTGGGACAGGTCGCGGTGAAGTGCGGAAAGTATGGAGGACCAAATGGCGGAATCCGTGGCGTCATGCGGACAAAATTAGTCATATTGTGAGTTCCCGCACGAATTGTACAGCGCCGGTCTGCTGTGCCGCGTGTGGCCATCACGGATCCCCGATTGCCCCAAACCTGCTTAATCCTCTTGCTCCTTGCGAGCCAGCGTGAGAACGCGTACGGGTCAACAAACGCACGCGCACACGTGTATTCTCCTTGGACTGATGTGCACCTCGTTGTGAAGGAACTTCTTCAAGCGCCTGGAGGGGCTACCAAAGGAACCAACCCCTGCAGATGCATGACATCGAATGAGGGGGAGTGGAGTACAAACTAGCGATTTAGTCACCAGTCAGTCATTGTATTGAAGAAAAGTAAATCAGGGAGCCGGCAGCTACACGGGAACTCTTTCTCGGGAAATGCACCGTGGAAAACACAGGATTGCCCCCACATGACGTGATCGAAGAGAAATTATCCACCATACCCGTGGGCAACACAGGGTTGCTCCCAAAGGCTGTAACCAAATAGAAAATCAGGCATTAATACCCAAGAGCGCAAGCGCAGCTAGGTAGGCTGCGCACATACGCATGTGATGATACATTTATCATGAGTGGATATATGGTCCCACCTCGCACAGGGGCACACAATAGGGGGTCCCTGCTTTTATAGACGCGAGCCCGTGCCCTGTTTTCAATGAATGAGAAATGGCGTTCAGAAAGTGCCAACTCACTTCCCAGCCAAAAAAATCCCTTCACGTTGCAGTGGGGATTGTGTTTTGCTGACATCTGCATTGCAAGCAATAGCATTGATCCTTCGAATGTGTTTGGAATGGTATGGTGACTTGACAGGCATCCACAATGTTGGGAAAGAGCATACAAGGGACGTAAGTGTGATAGAAGCAGCGTCTGTACACATGCTGTGCCGGCTGTGCTGTAGCCAAAGCTCCGCATTGATACTTCGCGAAGTAGTAGCCGATCGGCAACATTGACGTGCGGTACGTAAAACGATAGCTGCAATACATTGCGCGCACACGCAGATAAGCACCCCATCAATGGAAGTCGTAACATGCGTCACACGCGATAAAAGCAAGGGAGCAAATGCTCATCAATTGCTTTCGTTAGGTGCATGTGCATGTGTCATGTATACGACCCTGACGATTGAAAATTGATCTTGATAAATTGATTTACGCTTATATTCTGGAAGCCGTGAAGCTGTTCATCCCACAACGCGGCTGCATTGCCACTGATGCAATGCCTAGCAATGCTACAGTAAATTGCCATCTGCCGACATTGAAAAGCGGTTATTCGTTTGCCAGCTTCGCGTTAAACGCTGATACACAAGCCTTGCTGCAGCGTAATTCAGCGTTGTGTCAATGATAATGTACAAACGCCATTGCACTAAAGTATGCCCTTTCCCAGCCGATATTTTATCGCACGTTTACTTGATTACGTTATCATATCGAAATTTGTCGGGAAGCAGACAAGCGCGGAACGAACGACGTGCGATTTGCAGTTCCACGTTGCATGTACGCAACGTTGCGTACGTTGCGTACGTTCCGTTAACGGTGGGGCCGCGCGCATGTTCGTCAGTGCTCCCGCTTAGCTCAGGTGGCCATGGCAGCCCCCTAGTGGCGCCCGTGATGTGCGCTCTCCAGTCCGTTGCTGGCGACACCACTATCGCAGTCGATATGTCCCGCGAAGGCAGGCTGGCCTATCACCCGCAGTTTGAAATTATTTAATTTTGAATCTGTGTCTGGTCTGGCTTTGAGCCAATGCCAAATGTTTTATTTGTCTTGTGGAGTTCAACTGATTGAATTGATGGCTCCAGGCGTTTTACCTCCGCCACGCAAAGCCAAGCACTGACTTTTCAGGTTCATTGCCATTGTGTGCGGATCCACCGGCATCTGTTTGTTCTTCATGCGTCAATTTCTCCACCCACTACACATTTGCAACACACGCAAGTTGTAGTTAGGTACGGTGTTGGAATGGAAGGGAGAGAATAGATTGAAATGGCATGAAGATGAAGAATACGAAACGATCCATTTGAAATTGAGGCCCTCTAATTTCTTACAATGCATTTTCAGAAACTGCAGGGTCGCATTGGCACTGCACCACTGCATATGCAGCGGAAGTGACTTCAGGTAAACATGATATGAATTGCGTCAGAATGCCCTGGTTATTAAAAACACCACGAAAGGTGGCCGCCAATGCACGGCTCGCCCTCACTTGGTTTACTAAATGGTTCAAATTCGAGACAGGCTTGGTAAAACGTCCGCATAGCTCCATGGAGGATCGCCCTATTGGTGGAAAGTTGGCGGGAGATTTAAGACTCGGGAGATTGTGTGTGAGGACGCGAGGCGACATTGCATCTTGGTTTTAAGTGCGCTTCATTGTTGCTAAGATGCTTTCAGGATTTGCGCCAACGAGTCATCTACCTTTGTAACGAGCTGCCATTGGAAACAATATCTTATGATATTGGGCAATGCAGAAAATTTGGCACAAGCATGTATCGTCAATCGAAGGTATGTGTGATTTCGAAACATGTCCAACAAAGCACTGAAGACTGGAAGTTCGCAAAGGTTGGATGTATTAAGATTAAATTTTGCCCAAAGAATGCATAGATTTCGAGTTGCAAGATATGCGTTCTTTTTGCAAATATGGGTCAATCTGATGTTCGATTTTTTTTATTTATGGGCGCTACAACACAGCAGGTCACGGACTCCAACTCGCAAATTATGCTGCAGCCAGCAGCAATACTGAATTCTGGGGATGGACTTTACGGACGCTCTTTGAGCGGGGGTATGCCTCGCACATAATCCCTACGTTGTTTTGTAGTATGAATGTAAGACACAGCGCCATCGTGTGTGCTCAGATGGTGGCGAGTCGAGATTCCGTTTGCGTGTCTAGAGATAGAAACAACTTGCACGCAGGCAATGCTTTGAGATAAATGCTTGGAAGCAGCGTCTTTTTTGTAGTTGACGAAAGACGCTGTTTTTATTGCCAACGTAAAGCACACAACACATCGGGTCCCTGGGCGGCCACAACTAGCGCCATATGCAAGCAAGCCTGCCACAGAAAATGAGTTGGCAAATTTGTTAGTCCTGTCCAGATGCCGGTCCATAATTCTCGCTGACGGCAGAGCCAAGCACCTATAATTTTCTTTCCATATTCGCAACTATGTGTTTGCGAAGCGGCATCCATTGGACAGTCATCGTCGGTGAGTCGTCTACCAAAACCGTCCGCCCGACGCGTTAGCCACATTTCCTTAACCTCTCAAGTAGCCCCAATTGACAAATCATGCCACAGACGTCCTTTCACTTAGAGACAAGAAGAGAATACGGGCTACTAGAATACTGATCCACCGCCAACTCCGAGAGGAAATATCAAAGGCGCAGAAAGACAAACAAGCAGAATTCGGGTCTTTGAACTCCATTCCACCTGTCATCCGCCTCGATTTCTGACTACCCGAAACAGTCATATGGTCATTGACAACACCCACACTGCAGCTCTTTTTTACATAAAACCTTTCAAAACAACTTGCAGTGGAGAGAATGATCAGAGTGATGAAAAGTTTCAGGAAAAGCCGACGATCTCTTGCGACATTCATTGCGAACAAGACACCCTGGGGAAGGCATTGTTCATTGAACTACGCGGGATTCTTGCGCTTCCCGAAGCAAAGCACCTCCAGGTTGGAGCTAAACATTGGAAACCCACGATTTCACATACAGATACGAGGGTGATCCGAAGAGTTTCCGGGAGTTATAATATGCCAAAAGTTCCAATGTTCTGTCAAAGCTTCAATGCATAAGAATATACTAAAGCATTATTTTTGCTTTCCTCAGTGCAGGCTCGCTCGTGCTGTTCCACACAACCAGTCGTGTTTGAAATTCAAAAACGTCGTCAGCATGAAACGTAAGTGATGGTGCCATAGATGAAAAATTGTAGCCACAATTCGTCGCCGTGAACAGTCCCCTTCCTACGACGTACCAAACGAATAAATCCCTTCCAGGAAAGGTGTAAATAGCCTAATTGTGTCGCTCACGTCCCTATTGGCGACTTGTTCCATATCCAGCTCCGTTTCAGCCGTGTGTCCATCAACACCTTGTGTCTATTTGCTGCAATACAGGTAGCATGATCACGTGTTTTTCGTAGAATTACCGAATTTACTGCTGTCAGGTAGCTGACTCGCTCCCCCGCAGTGGAAGCTGTCCGGTGGAGGCGGTCTGGGAACGGGCTGGAGGCAACGGAACTACGGACAGATTCCGAACAGCGATGTCCACAATGGCCAGGATACGCCATCCATTCGCCCAATGCGTCATGATGATGTCAGCCGCTTTCCGCTGATAGTTGCCAGAGGTCTCAAGAACCGAACCAGGCCATATCGAGCCATCCCGCGAACGGACCCTCAGCGAGTCGTGGAAGCCAATGGTGAGCGGTCCGAGGGACGCCCTTCCCACGCTCGAGGAGTCCAGCCGCAAAATTCCGCAATTAGATCCAACTGCCGGGCGCCCTTGGAGACATCCCTGTACGTGGATGTCTTCGCCCCTATCAACTGTTTTGTTTTCGGCTGCATTTGCTGGGAGGTTTGAGCGCCTTTTGTGCGTCCCGCAGTCCGTGACGCTTCGCACGAGCCTGGGGGACATCAAGGCTGAGGTGTTCTGCGATGAGGTGAGCATGCAGCGCCCAATGCGGGGGCGACGGCCCGCGCTGCGGCAGCCCTCCCACCAAAAACAGCAAAGGGTGGCTTCCAACAGTGGGGACAGAAGTGACGCAATGAGGACCTCCCTCAGCAAGAATCTTCTTGAGAATTCTGTCCATTCCCCTGGATGGTGCTGCATCCTTTGTTTGAATTGCCTTTGCCAAGACAAAACGTTGCTCTTGCACCTTTACGGCGATGCTGGGCGTGTGTAACATCAGCTGCAGGATGCAGTTGTTTTTGAATGCCACAGGAATTAGAGACATCTTCCTTCAACAGTGTGTGACAGGTTCCCAGCCCAGTGCACTGAATCCTTGATATGTTGGTCCAGGACATTCCCTTTGTGCTGTTGGGCCTGTCTAATGCATAGTGGCCCCAACGTCAGTCGATGCATAACTTTATCCGTTTTGCTTTTCAAACATTGAAAAAAACAAATGTACATCTCGCTGGCTGGGAAACCAACCTTGCACTAGGTTTGTTCTTTCCATTGAGGGCGGATTCACACCTAGAACCCTTGTGATGCAGAGTGCTAGATTCCAAACCAGCAGTTGTATGGTCGGTCTGTCCAAAGTGACTTGGTGAAGCAGAGCATCATGGGGTGGAGGCACAATGGGCATTGGCCAGTGTCCTTGATGGCATTATAAATGAACAGACGTCAAGAGTCTACAGCTGCTGTCCACCACTCGTGCATCTGTCCATTGATGTAATGAACATGTGCTCCATCTATTGTTTCGCGAGTGCGTCTGCAAATCACCGAAAGTAGACGTTTTCTCCATATGCCTGAGAACTGGGCTGGACACAAGTCATTGGGGCATAGAGACTGAGACACCTGTCTGATCTGTGGCAGGCTCCCAAAACTGCTGAGAACTTTCTTGCACTATGCGCCAGTGGGTACTACGATGGCTCCATCTTTCACCGCAACATCAAGGGCTTCATGATTCAAGGAGGTGGGGGGCCATGTCGCCTACGCTCCCCAAGAGATTGCTTGGGATTCAGGCAACATACCTGGACCTTGGGTGAATTGCTTTGATGATCTTTGAGACTGTGACCTGTCCTTTTGCGAAACTACATATGCATCATACCTGAACAACTAATAGGACAGAGGTAATTGCCTTCACCAAACACAAAGAAGTCATTCTGTCAATTTTGGCAAACTTTAAACGAATCAGAATCACACAAAGATATTGATGATACTTCCTGCCTAAAGTACTACTAGTATATAATGAATCTGGGTGTTTTGGTATGTTGTGGCACATAACATTGGGTAGTTGGTGTCCTTTTCATGTATCAGGATGAATGTGGTGCTTGCATCCTGACCTGCTGGCAGTGAGAACAGTGCAGCATGGATCTTCTCTATCCAGACACTGGACTCACACACCTGTCTGACAGTTGTGGTTAGAATGTGTGTTAAAGAGTAAACCTTGTCCCAGTCTAGTTCTCAAGGAAAAACATTGCTGATTGTAGCAGTGAGCACAAGCTGTTAATGCTCAGGGCAGTCCACCTGGGGCACCTGCACTCCCTCATTTGCACTCAAGGCTTGGGAAGCATTATCCTCCTTTCTTCTTGCCTCTTTCTTCTGCCAGATGTGACTATTCAGTGCAGACAGGCCGCCTGAGCATGTGTTGGTAATGGACGATGTGGATAGTGCCCAGTGTTGCCAAGCAGATGCAAGAGTGTGTTTTGTCGATGGGGCCAATGGATTCAGAACAGAATTCTGCTAGCCAAGGTTCATGGGTTCTGAGTTGAACAACCTGGTGCGGGCTTCAACCAGTGCCACCTTCAGAACCTCCCTATTTGGCTTCTGTCAGCACGATGTTGAGCCGTGATGTGCGCACTTGTGATGATCCTGGGCTGTACCTTAAGAGTGTGTCTTTGGACACATGCTGTACCCGAGTTGAATTCAATGTGGAGTGCACAATCACACCGGGATCAGGCTTTTTAAGTTTCAACAGACTCAAATTTTGATTTGCGGAATTAGGACTTTCGCTGGGTGGGCCTTGAAAATTTTTGCAGGCACATGCTGCACCCACATTGTACTCACCATGGACTTTACAATGCACATGGTTACGAGATCTTGGGGGACCTAAGTTGAGGCTAATCTGAAGGTTGAGACTGAGGCGTCCTGTTCCAACAATGCACACTGGATGCACTCATTGCCAGTTGCCGCCGTTTGGTCCTTAGGTATGGTATTTCAGAGCCAAGCTCGCAGTCACAGGAATCAGCAGGGGTCAGACTTGTGTGTTTGTGTGTGCACACAACTCATCCCTCTAGGTGACCCCACCGGAACAGGTAAGGGTGGCAAGAGCATATACAACACACCGAACGGCAAGTTCGAGGACGAGCTGAGGCCCGACCTGAAGCACCACAAGCGGGGCATCCTGTCAATGGCCAACAGTGGACCGGACACGAACGGCAGCCAGTTCTTCTTCACCTACAGGGCCCAGCCGCACTTGGACGGAAAGTACACCATCTTTGGGCAGGTTATCGACGGCCTGGACACATTGGACAAGATGGAGAAGGTGATTGTACATACTCGTGGCTTGCATCAAATCGTTCCTTCATTCTGTGTATTGATATTCTTTTGGAATTTACTGTCATTTACGGTTGTTAGTAACAACATTCCAGCTTTTTGTTGTCGCGACGTACAGCACTTTGCTCACAGCATTGCATGTTTGAACCATGAAATGCCACAGACGCCTGTGATCTGTTAGGCGACGTTTGTCACATTTGAGCAAATGGAATCAGTGGAATGATGAGTGTGCTACATTGTTGTCGTGGCAGTATTTTGTTGCACAATTGATGGAGGCGCTGCAGCCTTCTCAGGATTGCACTTTGACAAAATAGTATGTTGCAAATATGTTTTTGCAGGAAAGGGCACAGTATGAGCGCCGCTCTCTGCCAACGCACAATTTGGAACAGTGCGGGACTGCCTTTCTGAACATTGCGGTTGCCCCTAAGTCATTCGCGTAGACTGTTTACCCCCACCCCGGGCGCCAAGGAATCTAGACCGTTTAGATCGCATGATTTCGTTCCGTTGCGCCACGTGGTACGTCGCTTTTAAGCAAGCTCATCAGGTTTGTATGTCGTGGTTATGGGCAATTTCATAACAAAGTTAGCCTTGCTGCTGCTTTTGCAACCTTGTAACAGTGCCGTTGTTCTGCCTGCTACGTCAGGTGCCAACGGGTCCGGCGGACAGGCCTGTGCAGGACATAAAACTCCACAGCGTCATCATCCACGCCAATCCCATTGCGAGATAATGCCTGCCACGCTGCGGCCATGCTGGTTGGCTCTGGGCGCCACAGGCGGCTTTTCTGCGCCCATTCAGGGGCACATCCCATTGCTCAAAGCTGCGTGATTCAGTCGCTCAATTCGCTGAAGGAATGCAGAGTATCTGGGCCCCCAATGACAGATACGCTGATCCAGCCAGGGCATATGTTCACAGCGGGGCCAACAGGCGGCACGTTGCCAACGAGTTCCTGGTGTCGCGCTCGCCGCGGTGGCGCCATGATATCCATTGGGGATGGGCGCCTTGTGGCGTGAATTCGCACCCACGGAATGTGAGTATTCATATTGATGCTGGCATTAATACTGCCCTCCACGAAATATTCAGCACTGCACATTCTTGTATGCATGGTGTCTGTTGTACGTTTTGCTGGTGGCTTGGGTATGTGATTCAGCCCAGGTGCGCTCCGGACACGGGGTTGTGACGTTGAAATGCCGTCTCCAGCGCTCGTCCAATGACTGAGAAGGAGAACTGGTCCTTTAGGATGTGGGGCAGCAGCTAAACCACGCCCTTGGCAGGGTGGACATGCCAATGGTTGGTTGGCTTGCATGCCAATGTGGGGATTTGTGCAAAAATGGGAGTGAGGAGCTCGCAGCGACATTGTAGCATGCGATGTAAAATATCGCCCACTTCTTTCCTGTTGTGTAGTTACTGACGTAGCTGATTCGGCGGTGGAGTTCCAAGAATCGGTGGGGTACCCAGGTTGGAAAACAAAGTCAGCTTATAATGGTGGGAATTTCTCAGCCTGCTCGACCCGTGGCAACTGACAGGGGCATATGGCATTTTTCGAAGCTGTGTGCTAAAAGCTGTAAGCTAGGCTCCGGCTACAGGTTCCCTGCCTTCGACCACCCCTTGACGACTCGCCAACGACGAGGCAAAAATTTGGCGTTCATTGCGTGACAAAGCCTGAGCCCTTCCTGTCCCCTGTTGTGCCAATGTGCAGCGCCTTGCATCCTACCAAAATATGAGGATGTTCAATGATTGAATTAGTCATTCACGTTGACGCCAGTGCTCGCGTCGCTAATATATGGTATGAAATTTATGCCAAGCTGGCGACCCCTGGGCCTCAAAAGGTGGCTAGGAAGTGGCGAAAATCCACATAAGTAGAAACAGGGCTTAGTCTCCTTCAAAGGACGAAATCCAGCATAAAAGGAGAATACGGAGACGACAATGCGGCGAGACGTATGGGTTTCTCGATGTGCGCCCGATTCTGCCAAGATACGGGACAGGATGCTGACGTCACTGAGGTCCTGCATCCCAGGATATGTGACGCGACGCACTGGGCTGAGCCCAGTGGGCCCCGCGCGCCAACCCCTCTGGACGCACGCGCTTGGCTCACAAAGCTTCGCCCTCACTCGAAAACTGCGTGCGACAACGCAGCACTGCTGGAAGGCTGGATCCGCACCGATCGGCCGCAGCAGTGCGCGTCGAATCGCTCGCACCGGCGATCGGGATCGAGATGCTGTGAGCACCGATGGCAATCAATGGGACCGGCGATGGCTGCGACTCGTGGCGAATCTTCGCCGTTGGATCCACTGGCGGGGTGGAGGCCTCGAAGGCTGCCCGGGATAGCGGCTTGCGGAACGCGCAAATGGCGAGAGGTACCGGTGCTGGTGGTGGAGCAACGCAGCAACGGTCACAGGTGACGGGCTTCGCGGGGCCAGATGACGTGCTGCCACCGGATTACTCACAGCGGCAGACAGGGCAGCCATCGCGGGCGTCCAGTGGCACGGGACGCTGCAGGGCTGAGATCGCACGTCCCGGAGTGGAAGACTTTGCCAACAACGACCAAAGCTTTTCATCAAAGTTGGTCAACCGGAACTGACCCAAGAGAGGTGTTGGTGCGTGCTGAGGCAAATCTACGTCGTGCACAAGACAATCTATGCAATTGATGACTGCGCTGCCAGGTTTCAAGAATATGTGATCAGTCAGTTTGATAAATGTCATCGCGGAACTCGAAGTTTGTGGATACCGCTGTGAGCCTATGCTGAAGCCATTAGTGACCCAGAGCTCTGCCACCCTGATCCAATTGATTGGGGAAATATCAAGATCGCTGTTGGAAGCAGGTCTGGGTTTTTGGGATTGCTGTGTACGAAACACCAAAAATGACGTGGATTTTCTGGCTGACAGATGCAGGATTTATTCGCAGCAGGGCGAGGTGTGATGTCATTTCTTTTCAATTGTTCTGCTTCAGGCAGATGTGTTTTACGTAATTCTCTGATGCTTGACAGCCCAATAGGGATGCGACCTGCCAGGCATGGAAACATCAGGAATCTGGTTATGAATTTGGACATATTCGGAGTGAATTGCTGGTGAGGAAACTGGTCAAGAATCGGGCTGAAGATGAGCAGCTGCATGTGTTTATCCTCCGCACGTCCTTGCCAGTATTTGCATGAGTTCATAGCAGATTGATGATCATTAGCACTTGAAGCTTTTTATTACTATTGGTTGTGAAATGCAGCCTAAGTGAGAAGTGTTTGGAACCTGTCTAGTAGCATTTCCACTGTCCTGGTAGGCGAAATAGTACAAACGATAGTATTTAGTTACAGGACATTTTTATTCATCTCTGCCAGCTGACTCGGCCATTAAACAAAATGGCTAGGCAGCGCCATCAACGGGGTTTTCCGTGGCAGAATCGCTGGCGAAGCCTTCGCAAGGGAGTTGTATGACCCCAGATTCATCTCCTTCGACGCAAATCCAATCGAGCCGGAATGGTACCGGAATGTACGAAGGCTCGGCGCTTTATGGATTTTCGCCCAGGTGGCTGCTATGTCAGGCGGCCACCTTTTGCACTAGCAGATGTCCTGCACAGCGGCACCGTTTGTTCGTGTTCCGGCTCCCTGTAGAACGCCACTTGTGGGCTGGACATTCGGATGTCGGCATTGTGCGGGTGAAATACAACCCTAGCAGGCGCGCCATGCGAAGGGCGCGAGAAGCTCCGACTTCGCCTCATCCCCCATTCCCCCCACAGCGCCGCGGACCAGCCACTTCCAGCATCCGCGCCTGCGCACAGACCAGCCCGTAGGGGTCGTGCGGCCCGCGGCCATGATCATTCTCGGCGTGGAGGGCTCGGCCAACAAGCTGGGCGTGGGAGTGATCCGCGACGATGGGGAGATCCTGTCGAATCCCAGGCGAACGTGAGTGCCGCTGGGGCGAAACATGTGCGGGCCCCGACGCCCGGAAGGGAGGGAACGATTGAGAATTGCGACGGGCGCGTGCTCCAGGTTCGTGGCTCCACCGGGGGAAGGCTTCATGCCCAGGCAGACGGCCGCGCATCACAAGGTGCGCTGTCTTGCGCTCGGCCGCCAGGGTGCCTGTTTCGGAGCTCGAACGGGATTGCATGCATTGAAGCCCATTGCCTACCTCGCCAGAGGCTCTGGAACACGGATTCGCACACGCTGAGGATTGTGATTTTGATGGAATGGCACAAATTCTGCTGCTGATTCCCTTCAAAGGAGTCTGCTGCCTTATCTTCCAGAAGGTGGAACAGGCATTGCCAGCCCGTGGTTGCTGCTTGGGTACTGACCGGGCATACTGCAATTTGGATGCACCTCTTGCCACAGCGTATGCATGCACTGGACTTGGACGGAGGCAAGAGGTTCATTGAACCAACATACCTACATTCCCATCCCATTGCTGAATGCTCAACTGTTGTAAATCTTCTTGTCGAACAGTTGATTTGTCTTCACCAAAAAGTGATAAGGGGCTGCCCTTTGCATCTTGAGCACGAATTGGGCCACAGCTCCCTTGAAACAGTGTTGCCCCTTTTGAAGCAATGCCAGCAAACACTCTCGTGCTTCAGCTGTCAGAAGCCAAAAGGAACAATTTGCAGCTGGTCGTTCTAGATGCTTGTGACAACGAAGCTGATGACAGCAATATCTCATGGCTAAATTTTTTGAGAGCATGCAGCCAGTTTGAGGCATTGTGGCTGCTGCAAGCTTTGGCACCTTGTGCATGGCCGCTCCCCAAAGTGCCCTTACACACAAATTAGTGCTCATTGACTCTTAAATTTTGAGGATGCGATGGTCACCAATCGCTCACGAACAGGTATGGAAGAAAGTGTTTTATCTGAAGTTCCAAGAAGATTGGATGCGTGGCTTTTCCTGCAGAAACACATTCTCGATGTTGTGGATGAAGCTCTCAAGCAAGCTGGAGTGTCACCACAGGACATTGGCGCAATTGCCTATACGAAGGTGCTGTCATGGCCGTCTTGGGAAGTGATAGTTTCTGTGCTTCTTTTGTGGTATTCCAACAGAATCATGCATTTGGGTAACCAGTGGACAAGCATGTTTTGTGAACAGATTCTTGTGCTTGTGAACAATGCCTGACATCTTGTAACACTTGCGATTGTCACAGTTGATATCAAATACTTCTCAATTATAGATGTTTCTTTGAGGGGGCAAGAACGTTGTGCACAAAGGATATGAAATTTTCATACCCTTGCGGTTGCACTACTGGCCTGCATATAGGATCGATTGCATGCCTTCGTTTATATTCGAGTTGGTTACTTGCAAATTGGGGAGTGCACAAGCAGAATTCGAAATGCATCTGGCAAACTTGTGCAGTCTGCACAATTGCAGAACTCGCTTGAGGAGGTTCCCTTTGAAGCCGTGTTGCCCCTGGCCAAACACTGTAATAACCCTTGTGCATGTGCAAGGAAATGGTGCTCCACTGGGCGACAAGTTATCTCTTATTTTTCACCGCATCTCAAGTCGCACTTTGCGAGGACAAGGGGACTGTACATATAGTCCTCTTCTCTTTGGGGCGCCTCTTCCTTGGCACGCGTTCATGAGTGTGACAGGGGAATTTGGTCATCGATTCACCTGACAAGGGTTGCTGGGTTGTGTGGACAAAATTGTTCGGATTCCAAGAAACTTCAGTCTGCACTGCCAAGAAACAATGCTGCAGAGTGTGAATGTGTCAAGAGCATTGTTTGCACTTGCTTCACTTCGCATTTGTGTGCTTTTGCAGGGTCCCGGAATGGGCACACCCCTGATAACCTGTGCTGTTGTTGTCCGCATGCTGTCCCAGCTGTGGAACAAGCCCATCGTGGCAGTGAACCACTGTGTCGGTGAGCAGATTGGCTGGTTTGCCAATATCAATGCTTCAAAGAGAGGATGGCAACAGTCTGTGCTCTCCCCATGCTGCACATACGTATCCTTGTAGTTGCCTTTCCTGGGCATTCAGTTTCTCCTTGGTTGGCTCGACTGTGTCCTCTCTTTGGCTGGTGCTGGTGTTGGTTGTGCTTGGTTAACTGCAATAGAAAACCCACCTTGCAACGGTGGGATCATGCTTGACCAGCTTGGGTGCTGTGCGACCTTGGAGACACACTCTGTCAGGAGAGTTGGCTACAAAAACAGGTCTTGTTCAATGCAGTCAGTGACAAGTTTTGCTCAGAACTTGTCCGATGCTTGGTGCCAAGCTTAGTCACGTATGGTTGTGGTGGTGGTGCTCTGCTGCACACAGGGCACATTGAGATGGGACGTCTGGTTACTGGTGCAGAAGATCCGGTTGTCCTGTATGTTAGTGGGGGCAATACCCAGGTACTGTGTTCACCGAGATGTGGAATAGACTTGCAGAGAGAATTGCAAACCTGTTCAACAACAGCACCCTGATGACTGCCCCGCGATCTCTCCGAAGTTGGACACTGTATGCACTGCAAGAAAAGCTACTGAACCAAGAATGGCACCCTCCTGGGTATATGTTTCTGGAACTATTTCCTCAATGTGACAGTGTCGTGGACGTCTGTGAGTGTTAGCAGGGAGAAGTACATCGCCATGTCGACACCAAGACATCTTGCCTGTGATATCCATGTGCCATGACATCACACGTGCAGCCTTAATGTGCGCATTTTAGGAGCTTGCTTTTGCGATTGGAGCAACCAAACTGGAGAAGTCTTCGGAAATTGAAATACAAGAGCATCAGCATGTTTTAGAGCGAAGAATGAGGCACAAGCGTCTTATACTTATCATACTTTTTTCCTTGAGCTGCGCACCTGATAGGAATGATTGAGCTGCTGTTCAACCTTCAGGGAGGGCCAGGAGTTACACTAAAAAACAGGCCAGAACACACGCTTTTGTTAATCGTGTACCATGCAACACAATTGAGAATCGTGTGAGAATTGTGTTGAATCGTGTGCTTGTCGTGTATTTGTCGTATAAAACTGGGACCAAACCGTGTACTAACGGTGGAGTGACTGTGCATGATTTGACACAATTTGACACGTTGCACGTTTGACACAGTCTTACACGATTTTTATACGGTTCGGAACACTGTATTTTGGCCGATTTTTGCATGTGTTATGAGCCCTGTGTTGGCATGGTGGTGGTTCGCAGGTCATTGCATATGCAGCACAGAAGTACCGCATCTTCGGCGAGACCATTGATATGGCCGTTGGCAATTGCCTTGACAGATTTGCTCGTGTGTTGAAGCTCAGCAATGACCCCAGCCCTGGGTACAACATTGAGCAAATGGCAAAAAGGCAAGTCGTTACCCTGTATTGGTGCCAAAAAGGCCTTGCTTTCTTCTGGCTTGTGTGGGCAGGACCAGGTCGAGCAAGTTAATGAATCCTGCTTGCGGTTGGAGTATGTGCGTGCCCAGACACACCAAACATTGTTGTGCAGCAGCTCATCATAAGCTTATCAAGAATAACAGCAGCACAGACAGTGATGGGAGTCTATCCTTGAAGTGGTTTAGGGAAGCTACAGTATTCCATTGTACATGGCAGTGCTGGGACAGCCTCTCGATGCCAATGCTGCTCACTGCATGTGCATGTTGATGGTTATACTGTATGCAATACTGTATGAAGTTGTGCCACAAGGCTGTATCGTCAACATCGTGTTCTGTCTGAGTGCATTTGACAAAAGCACACACAACACTGTCCTTCCACCTTCCCAAGTAGCGACTGCCATGGTTCCATCCACTTATGGTTTCATAGAATGTGATGAAGCCCTCGCATGCAGAAAACCAAAAAGTGCCGATAGTGTGGCATCGTGCTATGCTTGTGTGGAAAATTTATGCTGCAATGTGTGTGGAAAAATTCCTGCATTGCTGTTGTGCACTGATGTGTAATTTTGTGCTTTAGTTCACCAGCGTTTTGTCACACTGGTCTGTGAGAAGACTGTGGACTGATTGCTTGGTGTCGACAATAGCTGCTCACATTTCTCGTTTCCTGTTTCTCGCAGCTCCCATGGCTGACTTGTGGTGTTTTTGCCAAGGGGGAAGAAGTTTGTGGAGCTTCCGTATGTGGTCAAGGGCATGGACATCTCCCTCTCGGTGTGGATCCCAGCCACACACGCACTCTTTTCAATGCATTTGCTGAGTGCTTTTCACAGATCAGAAGGTCGATTATTTTCGCCCTTTTCATGATCAAAATAGTGAAACTTTCCCCTGAAAAGGGCAGTCTACCGGCTGCGGACGCTTTACATTGTTCAGATACAGCTGGCCAAAAAAAAAGGCCAAACGCAAAGTTCACAGCGTGCGCGTTTGTGCTGCCAGGGCCTTCTGTGCCACATTGAGAAGGTTGCGAATGAATTGATCTCCAAGGGCGAGGCAACAGCAGAGGATCTGTGCTATTCATTACAGGTGGGAGCGGATCCAAAATGCTGTTGAAATTGGAAGGAGGGAGGAAACTCACATTTTGCTGTGAAAAGTAGGCAAGCTTGCTGCGCATGCTGCAACATGGGCTTGATAGTTGAGATGGGCGACTGCGCATTCTCTCCTTTTATGCCAGTGTGTTTTCGTCGCAGGAAACGGTCTTTGCCATGCTTGTGGAGATCACGGAGCGCGCAATGGCGCATTGCAACAAGAACGCCGTGCTGATTGTGGGCGGTGTGGGCTGCAACTTGAGGCTGCAAGAGATGATGCAGGTGGCGTATGGCGCAGCTTGTGCGACGAATCGGACATGGGACACCGACGTGCCACCGTTTATTGCCACTGTGGAGCTCTGCTGTTGTAGAGGAAGGATTGGGTTCGAGCTGGACAAATCGGGACGTTCCATGTCCACCCTGCCAAAATCTTGTTTGAAATACCTTCTTTTGCAATCCTCTGTGGAGGGCCTGGTTCGATGCGCAACAAAGGAAGACACTGTTTTGGATTTGGTACGCTTGGCGTCCAATTGACGTTAGGGGGGGAGGGGTGCAGCCATTGAGGCTAAGAGATTACGGAATTGCACCAAAATCAAAATAAGGTGGGAAGATGCACAAAAACGCCGCTGATCAGCGGCAAAGAGGTCATAGCTTGTTGTAATACCTCCCTCAAACTTTCAACAATCCAGGTAGTCTTTAGAATGGATCAAATTTCAGGCTTTAGGGCTGCTCTCATCGCCCATCATCGCTTATGGCATCCCATTTTACAAATCACCACAATCGCTACAATTTTGGCTGTTTTTCCCTTGAAACTGTTTGAATTTGTATGGTATTGTTAGGTAATGATGCTGAGTCATCCTGGCATCAAAATAAGGATTGACGGGTGGGGGCTCCTGACCTTAACTTCAATTTGACGTTGAGCGTACCAAAATCAAACTAGTGTTTTCCCTAACATTGTGCTTCGATTGTGTTGGCTTGCATGCCAGCGGCTGTCCATTGACTGTGCGAGGCAGCGAACCTGAATTCTCACCAGCGATGGACCCACTGGTCACTTGTGAAAGTGGCCCCAAGATCATGCGACGCAAGTTGTTGGCTACAATGCATTTTGCATCACCAATGAACAATGTTTTGCAGCTCAACGGCTTGAGCACGGCCAGCAATTGCGTGGACAAGGGGCATTTCTGCCATATTCACATTGCAGTCGGTGGTGGCGGCATCCACTGCCATCAAAACAGTTATGCAAGGAAGCGCTGGATTGGCACTACGACTTGCAGCCAGGGCTGTTGCTACTGCTGCTGCCCTTGTTTTCACTAGTTTTCGCACAGCTCCTTTTCCTTTGCAGCACAAAGGCATTGTTAAGGTGTCTGCTGGGCAACTGGAACGGACCACTTCAGGACAAGCACATGTGAATGGTGTCAGCTGATAGGTGCACAAGTTTATCTCATCGGGGTGGATCCAATCAATCAGGATTCTTGCTCCAGGCACTGAATTTGTGGGTCGTGACGTGTCCGCAGATCATGGCAAGCGAGAGGGGCGGCAAGATTTTCGCCATGGACGACAGGTACTGCATCGACAATGGCGCCATGATTGCATGGGCCGGCATGTGTGCCTACCAAAAAGGCATAACCACTTCCCTGGAGGACACCAAGTGCACGCAGAGGTACAGGACAGATGACGTCGACGTGATTTGGCGGGATTGAATCTCTTGGTGGCGTGCCCAGGTTATCAGGCAAGTGGGGGCACTGCGTACAGCAGGGAGACAATTGGACTGTGTGGGACCGTTGGAGTATTGCTGTGCACCTTGCTAGATTTCGAACGACATCATGTCTTGGAATCTGTTGGGGATGTCAGCGGCCAAGTAACAGCATTGGATGCAGCATGGACCGCAGCTGGGTCTGCATCGAAAGATGGGCAAAAACCAAACCATAATTCTACAACAGAACTCTGGAGTTCTGTGAGGGATCCCTTGCAATCACTCCACTCCCAAGAGTCTCAACACCGCTGGCAGCTGAATGTCCCTGGCATCCAGTGGTGCTTTGTGTTCGTCACATGTGATAGACGCAGATGACAGCAGTCCTGAAACTCTGTTCACCACAAGTTCGAAACCCTTGAGAAAGGCTCGCGATCGCCTCGTGCGGGTGCAGCCATCCGTGTGCCATCTCGCAGAGTGAGCACCATCTGCTCCACACACCAAACAGCGCTCCACCTCCTTTGCCAACACCCTTGGTCAGTGTGGATTTCCAAGCTGGAGGCGCCCCAGCAAACCAGCCTTTGTGCAGCTGCGGCAGCATTCCACCCGGTCCAAACGCAGTCATGCCGATGACACATACAGACGCCATCACCTGCTTGCCAATACTGGGCTGACCACGTTTGGGCCCTGGATCCCTGGCTAGGGACCCAGCACCCAGCCCAGACTCCAACTCAGGCACTGGCCACCTGCACGGTAGCCGCCCTGTAGGGAATCCCTCAACCTGACCTGGCATCGACTTCTGGCGTGGTGGGACCCTCTTGTGGTGCGGGGACCACAAGCGTTTGGCTGTCGAGGCCCCACATGGTGAGAGCATTCTCCAGTGGCCACGAACGGGCACCGCTGCATGGAGACACGGCGCCCTCAGTGTCTGGCGACGTCTTGGAGGATACAAATTTCCGATGACCTGACCAAAGACACAGCCGTCACCAGAAAGGTGTTGGACGAAGAAACAAGCAGCCGGTGCGTCAGATCTAACATTGGAAGATGGCTTTCTGGTGTGAGGACGGCACAATCAGCCTGTCGAAGCATTGAGGCCAGTTCAGACAATAGTCGAAAATCTGAACAAGGACATGCTCACCCAATAGCACAACAAGGACACATGTCTCACTATCACTCTCAAGGATGTTAGCCACGGAAACCACGAACAAAGTATGGGTAGGCGGCACTCTCCCCTGAATGTTCTGCCAGTTTCAGTGCGCACCTTGCAGATGGCACGAATTTAACGCCATTTCATTCCCAGATGAACACAATGTACAAATTCCAATTTCATCGCTCAGCATCTGCTAAAACTCGTTCATCCGATCAGATACATTGCTTAGGATTTCATACATCATATTGCTTCGAACACCATGTCGAATTTGCGCTACATGCCCTACACACAGATGGTCTAGGAATGCACCAGAGCATGCCCACAGCGCACCTGATGCAGTCGCGGCCATGGGTAGAGACGGATGGAACATGAAGCCATTGACTGTGTCTGCCGCGGCTTCAAATTCGTGCACGAGAGTTCCCGTTGTCAGGTCGAACACCAGCACACGCCCATCCTGGCCCCCTGTGGCCAGGTGCCGGCCGCAGGGCTCGATGTCGAACTGAATCCTCTGTTGCGTGTCTGGCGTGCGCCGCGTCATCGAGTACACCACCTGCTGCCAGTGGGTTGCCAATGGGGTCAGTCCCGGATCAGGGTGTGGAAATGGGGGTTGCGGCCACGGCATTCGTGATGTTCGGTGCAAGAACTGATGCCCAAATTCCCCTTGGAGGAGTCACACGGTGCACTTCGCCAGTCTTTGCAATATCTGGCCAAAGGATTCCTGCCAGAGGCGGCGCAGACGGATGCATTAGGCAATTGTAAGCTCATGCAAATCTGTGGCCCAAATGTCAAGTTATAGGTTTTTTTAATGCACACATCAGCGTCCGGAGTTTGAACGCACAGCACGTTTGTGTTTGCGTTTGAGCGACGAAAGACCAGCTTTGATACACGCGCACCTGCTGTGTGAACCTGACATCCCAGCAATGGATCGAACCGTCCTTGCGAGCGCTGGAATACAGGTAGTTGCCATCCCTGGAGAACTGCACCTGACTCACATTTCGACACATGTTCTCACTTTCATACAATTTACCTCAACTACTTGACCAGCAGTGTACGTAGAAGGAAGTATCGGCCCAGTCATTGGTAACAAAGGCAGCTGCCAAGCGTGTGCAGAATTCGTTGGGTGAATATTTTGGGCCAAACAGCTTTGGTGTATCGCCCAGGAGCACAATCCACTGGTTCATCGCGAAATTCAAGACCCGAAACCCAATCCGCTTCGACTGAAAAACAGATTTTGCACGTCTTTCCTTACAATGGAATTCTTGCCGTCGAAAGGGCCGCACACGCCAAACCACAGCCTTTGCGTACAATTTGGTGATAGCATTCCCGCGGTATGACAGATGATGTAGCCGTCACCGAAAATAGACGAAGTAAACTGGAGCCAGGCAGCGCTGAGGAAAGTCAAAACACCATGCTGCAGATGAATTCCAATTTCTGCCACCGGGAAAAGTGCCCTTTTTCTGCCCGTGATTACTGCTTGGCATAGTGTGTGCTTTCAATGTATGCTGCCAAATCCAAGATTGGAACTGTGCGAGCAAGATAAAGTACAGACATAATACACCCGCAACACATTATCGGGCAGGGCAGTTCAACTGGTTTGCACTGGGGAATTCGTCGAGTCCAGTCCACGATCAATCCAGGACCTTGCAACGCTTGACAATGCAGGTTGGGTTGTGGTCCTGTGAAAAAGCGGCGGAACAACATGTGCGGGAGAGCTGTTGTACTTCCAAAGTACTGCCCGAAACGCCCTGCACTTGGGAGCAACATTTTCCGTTCGGGCGAATGCAATCACGGATGTCATAACGAAGCAGGCTGGCACCAGGCCCGAGGACGACGGCCAAACATCAATCGCTCACGCCCACTTGTTGCAATAGCGTTCCTCAACGGCGAATGTCTGAGCCCCAGCACGTTGCGGCCAGTGAGTTGGGCAGAAAGACCCTTACCACCCGGGCCTGGCTTCGCACCTGCGTTACGCCACCAGTGTGCCCCTCGAGGAGGCACTCCAAGCCGCAGGTATCGTGGCCGTAGATGCCCACAGTTCCGAAGTATGAGCCGGCCACAAAGAATCCACTCTGGCTGCCAGGGGGAAATGCGAAGCACGAAATGATGCCTGTCATGGGGGGGAACAATGAAGCCCAATGCACATGCAATCACCAGAGGGCGCTATATGGCAACGCGCTTGGCGCAATTCTAGGGGCAAGTTGTCAATGCCCCAACTGTCCCACAACTGTCCATGCCATTCTAGCACGCCTCTCCCAAGTCACAGGACAGTTATACACTTGGCACAGTCTGGCAGTTCAATGCATGCCATGGTGCTGAGATCAACAGACACACAGGGTGAACCACATGGACCCCATTCAGTGTGGTTCGCAGAGTCTGCAGCCAACAAAATCCGCGTCACAATTGCATGCAACGCAGATTCTACTAACCTCACCAATTTCGCAAAGCGGCAGCCCGACAGTCACAGCAGCTGCTTGGTGGAGGGCGCAAGGGCAAAGTGCTATGGCCAGTGACGCCGCTCAAGGCCAAGTTGCGGGTACAACAGAGCAGATATTGGGTACAACAGAGCAGGTATTGTATCTCATACGACCAGTAGTCCACCGGTACTGCTACTGCACCAGTATCACACACCAGCAGTACACCAGAACAGCCCTGTTGCCACTGTACCAACAGAGGCAGTGGCTGTTCAGCACATGCACTCACTGATTGCCCATAACTTCTGTCACCCAGCTGATCAAATGCACAATTCAGCATTCACAGTGATACACACAATATCCAATGTGTAAATGTGTCTATGCACAACTCCAGAAACAAACTCTGCCACCAGTCGCAAAGGATTCAGTACAGTTACCTCAATACAGAAGATCGACATGCCCCAGCATTGCAACTGCTGTTTTCCTTCCCACAATGGTGCATTGGGCTCTCAAATGTGAGTTGACGTATGCAGCAACGAAGCAAGAAGGCGAAAACACGAAAACGAGGAGGGAAGAGAACACACAGGGTGACGTGAGCTAGACCCTCACCTCTTTGCCCATCGCTCGCTTTCCTGAATGTTGCCACGCACTGGCTGTCCCTGCCAGGTCGCACTGTGTCGAACACCCTTATGGTTTTGTCGAATCCGGCATACAGTTTCCTTCCATCTTGCTGGAAGGCCACTGACAGCGCTGCTGTGATTTCGTCAACGTTGTCATAAGAGCGGTAGGTCGCCCTCAGGGCTCCAGTCAGACAGTCCCAAAGGTGAATGGGGTGAGCCTGTGGTGCATCAAACTCAGGATATGCACAGTTGTGATGTGTAGGTCTTGCCGGGGATGAGCAACAAAGACTAGGCAGGTCGTGAAACAAGGTAACCCAAGTGGATTGGATTGCTTGACTGCGAAAATGACAGACATTACTGCGTATCGTCACATTCAGAGGCAACAGCAGCAGTGTGCCAGAAGAATGATGTACAAAAGACTCACCCTGACATGTGCAGCAGACACAAACTGGAATTTGGAAGGATCTTGCTTCTGTTCAATTCGATGCATTCGATGAAATGAAGAAAATGGTAACCTTTCATTGATGACTCCATGTGGGAAATTTCTTTCGACACCTCAGTAAAAGACACCTGCATGTTTGTGTGCACTGCTGACATGCTTGCAACGATGTGCAAGGGTGAAGGGTTGTGACACCTGCTACAGCCAATTTTCAGTAGGAAATGGCTCATACAAGCAACCTGTTTTGGGCCAGTGCACTGAATGCTGTGTGCATCTGCAGCAAATGGGTGAATTGGCCTTCGACTACTGAGGCCAGCACTCAGGTTCAGTCTTACCTTGGGTACAGTTCTTCTCTACTTTGCAGGAAAGTCCTCAAATGGACACTTCCAATCACACAAGAATCTTGCGCCCTTATATGACTTCAAATGAGGCATACAAATAAACCTTCCTCAGCCTAAACTTCCATCATTCTATCAATGCGATTACCCTGGATGTTGAGGCACAGCAGCAAGACACGGGCTCTGTGGCGACCATGGCTGGGTACCATGCATAGTCATAGATGATCTCACCCTCGAAGATCCGCAGAAATGGGCTATAGGGGTCCATTGCGCAGGTGCTTTCTTCCGCCTCATGCGACAACTCGTGATCCATGTCTTGGGGAAGGGAGTAAAAGCGCAGCCTTGTGCATGCACAAAACCAGAATGAGGGTGGTGTCGAGCATAACTGTGGAGCAAGATGCAGGTGTGGTGGTTTGTATTTGTTGATGCGTCACCTTGAGAGTTCAGGTGAATGGCAGACAGTTTGCATTTCTGCCATAGTTGTTGCCTTCACAGAATTTGCAACCTCTTCGTAACATTTTGTGCGTTTCAGTTTCCAAACACTAAACATTTGTGCATAATTTTGCTCAGCTTGGGTGCTCTTTGTATGACATGCTTCCATGTGTGACATGCTTACATTTTAATGGACAACAATAGATATTGGAGGAAAGGTATGAAAAGGAATCCTGCTGCTGTGCCAGAGTAAGGATCGTAACAGCAGTATGTTTGCCAGGAAGGGCGCTCCAAGGTATGGCAGGCTTTCTGCATTCTGCATACACCTTAGCCCACTTACGCAACCACAAGTTACACGAACCACACAAGACCCAAAGAAACTGTCAGTCAGAAGAATTGATGGCCCTGTCAACCCACTCTTTCAGGGTAATGCACCGTATTACCATGCCACACTGATATACCTGGCGCCAGTGGGACAATCAGTGATTGCCATTCAGTATGGAGCAGGGGCTCAAAGAGATGAGTCAACTTCTTGACCAGCAAATGCATGCATGCACAATGGCTGGGTAGCAACTGCTTAGGGCAGGGAAAAGAGGTCGTGGGAGTGTTGAGCTGACATCAAGAATCGACAACAGGCACAGCTGTAGCATGTGTGGTGAAACATTCAGCAGCCACGTTGCTAATCAATTCCATGATAAGGCTGACACAGCTTCAAACTTATCTTCCTTGACATTGTTTGTTCCCTTGAAAATTTCGGAACCTCACCAAATCGCCAAATCATGGCAGGCAACCTCGGAACCAAACAGAAACAGAAATGGAAAAACTAGTGCCGTTCTTCCGCTTTACCATTTGTCTTCGCTGGCCGTCATCAAGCAGGAGCCATCTGGGGTCCATTTCACACCCTTGAGGAAATTTGACTGTGGGCACTTGGGGCACGGCTCAAGGCTGTTCGCCACACCCCCTGAAGCACAAACAGACTTTTCGTAGTCTGGGTTGCTGGGTTCATCGAGAAATATTTTGGGATGCCAAGAAGCATGCTCTACTGGCCCAACGCAAGTACAAAGCTCCAACAGATGACAACACGTGGTCATCAAAGGAAAATCAGCGTGCGACAGACAGCAATTGAGCCCACACAATCAGCCATCCAGCTCAAGAATTTCCACAACCAATGTACAAGGACAACAACGAAACAGCAAAATGCAAATGTTGCAGCCATGCAAAGGCCTTCCCCTCCAGCACAACTTCCTTGGGACGCATTTCCATGACGCACAAGGGACTGCCGAGTTCACAGAGTCCAGCGGGAAAGGCAAGCAGCAATCCTCAGCGCGAGGAATGACGTGGATGACCCATGATGTCAGCCGTGCCCAGATTTCCTCAATTTCCAACTCGCGATCGATTGCCGTTCGGTGCGGCTGGCTCCCCACCCAATGGGCGCGAAGGTCAACCCACCCGCGTATTCGCTCTCGAACGCGAACATGGGCCAAGGTCTCCTGCCAAAGGCCAGCGAAGTCCACACGGCGTCGCCCATCGATCCAGGCCGCCAACTCCCGGCGACCCACAACGGAATCGCAGCGCAATGACTCGCAATGTGTCGCACTTCAGACTCATGCACCGCGCTCTATCCTCTGCTAGACCCGGCCTGCCGCTCGATGTCATGTCGGTGTGCCGTGCTCATCATCCATTTTTACAGAATAAGGGATTGAGCTTCCTACACAATAAGACACTAGTGTCTACGATCAGTTCATTGAAATCTAATGTTCAGCGCAAACAAAATCTAAGAATCTATCAACTCCTAATGCCAAGATGAGATTGTCGATGACAACACAGTAGGGGTCCCTATATAGCGCCCCCTTTTTGGCCACGCCACGGTGGGGCGCTATATAGGACCCCTACTGTACCTCAAAAGAGGTGTCCTCGCCAGTTGGCGAGGGGGAAGCAACAAGCGGTTTTGCAGTGTGCCGCACTCACCAAGTGCCCTATCCCCCGCATCAGGGCCTCACAAAATCCCGCAGTCAGCCCACGATATGATTCTCCCCTTGCGCTTGTGCTCTCCGGGGACTGGCGGACGTCTCCGATGTCTTTGCCCAACCGCCCGCGCTGCCCCTCCCTTGGGCCCACGGCCTCCCCGCCCCTCATGGCGCGCGGCGCCGGTCCCTCCCCTCCCCCTCGCTCCCCCGCGGTGCCCCAGTCGTGACCACGGCCATGGCATCCCCCCCCGGCTCCCCGGAGGATGACTCCCTCTTGGCCGAGGGGCTGCATGGCGTCTCCCTCGACGGCGCGGCGCCGAGCGGGGCGTTATCACCCGAAGGCGACGGGTGAGGACCTCTGCCTCCGGCGACCATCGGCACGATCTCCTTTCCTTCTTTGCTCACCGATTCCGGCCAGCCCCGTTCGCCCGATCGGCCACGGCGTTGGCGCCGATGGGCAGACGTCATCTCACGGCGCTGTTCGGCTGTGCAAGATTGGAGGGCCGCCGGTGGGGCGAGGCGGACGCCCTGTCGAAGAGCTTCACCCTGGCGAGGAGAGCGGAGCCCATGTGGCTGCCCCGCGTGGAGTGCGGGGCCCCGGAGGAGCCCGGCGTGGAGTACGCGTCCGTGGACGACTTTCGGGATCCCGCCGTGATCTACAAGGGCAGGTGGGCGGGGCCGTGTGGCGTCCCTTGGGGGCCGGAGTTGGCCGTCGTGGTGCGCGACTGGACTGGGATTGGGTTGAGAAGTTCGCTGGAGTCGGGGCGCTGTTGCAGAGCTGATTTGGGTTGTCGTTGAACGGTTAATTGGGGCTCCTTGCCTGTGGCGGAGAAAACCGGGGTGAATGCTGCCTCCTTGACTTGACATGTAGTATTGCTGAGTCGATTGAAATAAAAGGAAGAAGTTGGGGCTTGGGGGAGGGCGAGCGCAAACGGAAATCCATGCCTGCGGCGCACATGTTGAGGATGGCCTTGCCCTCTGCCATTGTCCCTTGGCCGGCACCAGCCAGACATCTGCAACGGCGAATCGTTAAAAGCCGATAATTAAAGCCGAAGAGGGGTATCGTTGTGGATATTGGTGTGGATACCTGCAGAAACAGTGACCTGGCAGCCAGTGACCAAGGCAACCATAATGGTGCAGACCTGGCAGTTCCTGGCAACCTGAGCTTAGTAGTTTGGAGTATAGTTTGAAACCTCCATAATGCCAATGCAAATCTTAGGGGCTATTATTTTCAATGTTCCATTGTTGTTTTGATCTGGTGGCTTGCAGCATGTGACTGGCACATCAACACATTATGTGTTGGGTGCAAAGGTGCAGGTAGAATTGTCTTATAGGATGCATGACACAGAAAAACACCTGCAGATAGCTTTGCCCACATTCCTGCACCAGCACCTGCAGCAATAATGTGATATTCAAGCTTGTCAATTTGACATTTTGGGAGCAAATGGACGTGGCCATTTACCAAGAGCACATGCCATTTTGACAACTTGCTTCATTACATTGTTGGCGCTGCTCATAGACTGTTTTCAGTCATGGCTCCTGTTCGATGCTCCATGACTGTGCATTCTCAAAGACAACTCTTGTTTTCAGCAACTGAACAAGTCTTGCTGACAGTGGCCTGTTTTTTGCCATCTAGAGCTGTTTTTTGTCATATTTAAGCGTCATAGTTCCACCCCAATTTAACAATGGCCTGGTCATGCTACACTGTGGTGGTCTGGTGGGCAGACATGCTGCGAGGTGGTTTCAAGTCTGACAGGTGAAACTGCACCACAGGCAAAGCGAAGTGGCTGTGACCACATGCAATGCCACTGGCAACCAAGTGGTTTTGAAATCTTATGTAAAGGAGAAAATGCGCCAACGGCACTACAAAAACGTTCAGCGAGAAATTGAGATACTGAGAATGATGACGTGCGAAGGGTACTGCCTGCTTGACTGTGGTTCCCCATGTGAATATCCTTGGACTCTGTTGCTGCCACAGCATGCCAACACATTGTTGTTGCACTTGGAAGGCGATGCGCAGTGAAAAGCAAGCGCATGCATCATAGGTGCAGTACAGGGGCTGCTGGCTGAATTGTCAACATGCATACCCTGCTGATGACACCTGAAGTATGCAGTTTCATTGCCCTGCTTGGCACAACCATGCTATTCTGTCTTCGTCCACTGTGACATGTGCTTGTGAAATACCACTCTGGTGTGAATGTGCCTTAAAATGACTGTTGGCACCAGTTTCTGAGCATCACCTACTCAGGGCGTGTTCCCCATGTGCAAGTTGTCAAGATGCCTTGGCAATGATCTTAGCAGTCAAACAACATGGAGGCTAGTAGATCCCCAGACATCAACAGACTGGCATACCATCCTCAGTGAGGCCAGAATTGCCTTTGTCAACGATGCATGCATGCGTTTTGACCTAGCGGGCTGATGCAGTGCCTTCTTTAGCTTCACAGGTGTTGTGCGCCATCTTGGGGAGTTTGAGGACGACGATCGAATTCACCTGGTTGCGGAGTACTGTGTGAGGGGTGACCTGTTCCAGGAATTCATCCGTCAAGGCAGGCGACTGGATGAAGGCCCCATATGCAGACGGGTGCAGTATTGAAATGGGCTTCTGGTTTGACTTGCAGCTGCCGCTGCTCCTAGGGTGCTGCAATTGCGGCACGTGGTGTGAGGAAGATGTATCCATCCAATGCCCCTGCCATCGGCTGCAAGGTACATAGGTTTTGTCTGACCCTCTTGGCAGATATGCACTCTTTAACTGCCAAAGCGCCCACCGAGCACTGAGCTCAGAGCCACCCTGCCTCCTGCCCTTGACCATGAAAAAAGAGCTTGGAATTCGTGGTGTTCGCAATGTTCATGTTGATGTTGTTGCAGAAAATGTAACTTGGGGGGCATGTAGTTGTGGAGGCACAGAGGCTGATATTGTGGTTGGCATGCTCAAACAGGTCATCTCACCTCTCCTGATGGTGCTCAACTACCTACACTCCAAGGGCATCGTGCACAGGTGACGTGTGCTTCCAGTAATGCAGCAAACCCAGCCAGGCTCAGGGCTCATGCAGAGAATACTGTTGACACCAAAATGTTGATCTGGCCTTTTTCACTGGTTCGAAGTTTGTGAAAGCCACTGGAGGAGTTAGGAGCCAAATTTCGGCCCGGCTCTGTAAAGCGGTACATTGCTGATGTAGTGTCTATATTGTGCTGTTAAGTATACCACAAGCCAGTCAACATTTTCAGAAAGACACTCCACTCACACGAATTGATTACGGATTCGCAATTTGGGGCGTCAGCACTGGGGCATAAGCAGTGATCATGCGCAGACCAAGGTAGCCATTTTATGTGGACATGGAATTTCCCAGCATTGTCACATGTTTCCTTGAAATGTGTTCAGTTTACAGTTTGATGTCATCTTATTTGAGTGCAGCTTCCTGCCCACCATGGCAATTGGATTCAAATGTCCTTCTGGTGCTCTCATTGGAAATCACAGCTATCAGCTTGGCACTACAGTTTTCTGGTGCCGTATTTGGCACACTCCTTCTGGAATGCCTTACAGGTGTCCTCATTTGCGGAATCGCACACACTAGTGGGTGCCCATCGCTGCGGGGGGCTTTTGCAATTAGGTTTGCTGCATTGCTCCTGATAGGATGTGAGGATTTGCGTACTTAGATTCTGAATCGGAGGCACAGACATGAACATCGCATTTCAGCACAGAAGAAGCAAGCTGTGCAATGTGCACTCCGTTACGAACAAGTGCCTAGGGACCGATCTCCCAGCTAGTTGAAGTTGGCTATAATTTTGCATCCTGTGCACACCATTGTGTGACACACGATGCGGACATTCCCTTGCCACGGTAAAGGGGAACCTTCATTACCTGGATGCCGCTGCGCCATAATCCGAATTGGCATTGTGCTGGACGAATGGGTGGCTGTTTGGCAATGCACACAATTTATTTGGCAATTTGCAGTTTGCCCGCGTGTGGCAAAGTATTAAATAATACCCTTCCTTGAAACAGTTGATGGGGGCATCTGCATCCAACAAGTGTTCAGGATTCCCGCAATCAAAGTGGTTTGCAGCCAAGACTTAGCACATTGTCATTTGACATTCCAACCACCTCATCCAACTGGATGTTGTTTGTTGATTACCCCTGAGCCCAGGTGCAATGTGCAGGCAGTGGCACAGCGCACGCAGCTGTGCTGAATTCATTTTCTTGGCTTCCGCAAGAAGCAGCACAGAGTCTGTTCACGACTGGCACATCCGGATCTTTAGTGCGTCAAACAGAAAATTGTGGGGATGCAAGAGGTTGTTGCTGATTGTCCATTGAGGGGTTGTGACGTTGAAACAGAGATGTCAAGCCAGAGAATATTTTCTTCACATCCGAAGGGAGTCTGAAGCTGGGTGATTTTGGGCTGGCGGTGGACATGAACAAAGAACCAGTGAAGATGAGAGTGGGGACACTGGACTACATGGCGCCAGAGGTGCGGCACTGGAAGCATGCCTCGGTTCCGTGCACGCTTATTTATGGCCTTGGAGACGATGTGAAGGGCAGTGGTTGTGTTGGACAAAGTAAATGATGTGAATCAGCAGGTCCTGGGGCAAACCATTGCCCGAGACACAGGCATGTGATGGGCTCTGCATTGTTGAGTATGAACACAATCTGGAATATGCAAGAGGCTATCATACTCAATGATGTTGGCACACATCCCGGGAGGAATGGGCATCATATTGAAGGCTAGCTGTTTTTAATTTCTGCTTATTGACGGTCTTGATATTGAACTGTTGTCAGAAAAAAAGTGATCTTCCAATGCGGAAAGTTGAAGATGTGACGGTTTGCAAGATGTGACGCACGTTCTGTAACACAGACGCCAGACACCTCAGGCCTTGGACGTCACACAACAGAACAGGAATCCCTTGGTGCGCTGGGATAGCTGTTGTCTTTGTATTCAGTTGGAGAGAATGTCCATGTCTCTTGTCGCACCAGGAGGAGCATGGTACAGACAGGCTACCAGTTGATAGGCCAGCTTCTGCCCCAAGCATGCCCACACGTGATGAAATCCCCAAGAGTGCGGTTTTCGCAATGAATAAATAAATAAACAATAAATTATACAAACCTTGTATACCCTGAAGGTACTACCTTAGGGTGGCATTGAATTGCATTGATCAACCCCTGTGCATTCATTGTGCCTCTGCTTGACTGAATGTTGAGCCCTGCAATGGCCAGCAACGGTGCCATAGCATGTCAGCAATTGCCCCCATTCCGTGTGGGGCAACACGACGTCAAGTGCTGCTGCATGGAACCATCAAAGTTATAAGTAAAAGGATATGTGTGCGGGCACGTGCGGCTCTTTAACTATCTGCGGTGTTTGGTAGCCAGAGTTTTCTCTTCTATATTTGCTGCTACGGCTTCCTGCTTCAAAAATCAGCTGTCGAAATTATCCTCGCGCCGTTATCTTCACATCCGAAAATAGCCGACTCTCAACCAAAAATCTCCGACAATTGTGACTACGAGTCCTGGCGCATCAAATCCGAAATCCCCGTTGCCTGCGTCCGGCAGTGCTGTGAGCCAGGAGGACTCTGGTTAATAAAGGGTGAGATTTCAATGGTTCTTACCTCCTTTGAAAATCGCCATGTCGGGCGGCCCCTTTTCGAGCGAGGACTGCACGGTTGTGTATAGAGAAACCTCTCTGACTGAGTATGGCGCAGCCATCCTGGAGAGGCGGCGATGGGAAGAAACGGTTGTGAAAAGAGATCTCTTGGAACATGGCTTCTTCCACCAGGGCCACACGAATTTGCCAGAAGGGGAATGGGAAGGGCAGCTATTTTTTCAGTTTCAGGGCTGCCCAACGTGTTTGGTATCTGATCTTTTGAAGCAGACCCCTGTTGAACGTTTGACCCCATTTCTAAAAGTACGTAAGGACGCTTCAATCATGAAATGTAGTCTGCAGCGAACGAAGTACTATATTCACATTAGCCATGTGTCCATTGCTATAAAATGTGCACCGGTGGTGCAAATCGTTAAGTTGGACGAAATTATACGCTCTCAATGGTGTTTTTGCCCGGCGCGTTGCGGTAAGCACATGTGGGGTTATGTGCGGCAAGCGACATCGCCCCAACGGCGAAATGGCATGCATTCGCTACATTAAGTGAATTTGCAAAACTGGATCACGTGCCAGGTGGTGTCAGCACCGGTGCCGGATGACGGACCGACACCCTCAAGGGCGCACTACGACGAGAAGGTCGACATCTGGGCCGTGGGCGTCCTTGTGTACGAGCTGCTGGCGGGGCGGCCTCCGTTCGAGGTGGAAAGCGTTGCAGTCACCTCCGAGAGAATAACGAAGTCGCTCATCGAGGCATGGCCCCAGGGAATTTCGAGCGCATGCAGGAGCTTCATCAGCCAGGTGAATTCGCTTTGGGCGCGATCCACAAATCCCCAATCCCGCCCCGCCCCAGTTTAGGTCGGACGCTTGCATTGCGCGGGTCGTGCGCTGGGTGTTTGATGTGCATCCATGGGCCCTGGAATTGCCTTTGCGGGCCGTCTTTATCACTGTTCGACAATGCAATCATATAATTGCTCCGCCTCCCCAGCCCCCAGTTGTCTTCTCATGTGTGGGGAAGAACCTTCCCTTTCAAATGTACGCTTCAAAAGGAAGCCTGGCGTCCGGATTAATCAGAAAAGACGGATTACAATATTGTAATCACAGCACCAGTGTAGTCTTTCCATGCTCTTCCGTCTTTTTGGCTCAATGAATCCAGGAACAATTCTATTCTCTTTTCGTTATTTGTCATATTCTCCTGTTCCATTCCCACTTTCATCCACTTTGTCTATTTTGATTTATCATATCCATGTCCCTGCGACGATCTGCGTTCAACACTGGCGCCCTGCGCAGCCGAGTGCATGCGCTGGTAAGGAACACTTTCTTCGAAAGTTGCAGACGGTCGTCTGCAAGGTGCAACGCAGAGTCTTGAGACATGCCCGCATTTTTGGACCCAAGTGGTTTCACACCACACCGACGCTCATGGCACCTTTTGTGTACACTCGCACAGGGAATTCCGAGTTGCCAGAACCATCCCGGAATCATCCGAAGTAATCCTGAGACAGTCTGAGCCTGCCCCGTCTGTCTTGCACCACAAATGTCTAATAATCTTCGCTTCAGGGCATAGAGGTCGTCAATATCATTGCTGATTTGGGTTCTAGTCTTTTGAGTTTTAGGGCCGTCGTACCTGTCATCATCCCCATGACCTTCACATCCAGATATTATCGGTATCGGACAAACCTCTCGTGGTTTGCGCAGTGCAAGATGTACCCGTTCTTATGCACCCGCGCAATGGGGCTTGCGTCCCGTTCTATCCCACACCTCCAGGCGCAAGCTGGCGCCACATGGCCTGCCTTTTTGCTGCCAGAAATTGTTTATTTATTTTTTTGAAACCGCGTTAAATTGTACCTGATTCTGGGGACCGTGCACTAGGGATATGGGCCGTGTTCAAGTAAGACGCAAAGCGCAACATTAGCCACAAATTATACTGAATGAAGTCGTAATGGATGTATGCTGTCCGCCTCAGTCTATTGATGCTGGTGCCACCAAGTTTAAAAGTAATGTCATCAATGCGAAGGTAGTGATGCATTTGGATGCATCAACTAGTGAAACATTTATGCGGTTGAGCACCTCCGTACTTGGCACTCCGGCCTCGTACCCTTTTTGCACCACAGGGCGGTTTGGCCATTGCAATGATGGTTGAGATTCCGCGAACAGAACATTTGTTTCCTTAGGCGCTGGAGAAGGACCCGGAGGATAGACCGTCTGCGGAGTCGCTGCTCCACCACCCCTGGGTTGTTCGGCATACCATGCGCATCCAGGAGTTTCCGCAACACCACGGGTGCCTCGCCGTCGAAAACGCGCGGCCCGGTCCGGTCCGCCTGGAAGACGAGCAGTAAGGGCGGGCTAAAGACCGGGCATGTTTACATTATTCGATGATCTGTGACAGCAAAGAACTTGATGGAGACGAAACACATGCCAACCTGTTGTCCTCCATTTCCGGCGGGCTTTGCAGCGCTTTCGTTGTGGCTGTCGAAATGTCAGCGAAATGCTCCCATGGCAGCGACGAGGCCATCGCATGTTGCAAAGTTTTGCATCCAATCCAGTGCCGGCAAAGTTCATTGAAACCATGAGGAGCCGTTTGGCAGCACACTAGCCACTGACTCACTTAAGTGAACGATTGTCCAGTCCACACCCAGTGGCCCCAGCCCCTGCTGTGCGTTGATGTAGTTCATGCGCCGCTCGAATGTCAATGGATGCATTCTAGATTTCCTCGGTGCAATATCAGTGAGCAAATGATGGACACTGCTTTTCTCAGGCAAAATAGGGATCCGATCTCCTTGTTTTTGTATGCAACATTTCTTGAATTGAATGCCACAACGGTGCCCGCTCTTTCTTTTTGATACCGCATTGCTAGGCTGCATTCAATAGCCGGGCGCCGCCCCCTCCCCAACAGATGAGACAACATCTCCACCCAATTTATCACGATGCAATGATGGCTGTACGGGCTGCTCGGTGAATCACCGTTGCATTCCTGGGGCATCCTCGAATGGCTTCCGCATTGTCAGACAGTGATGATGAAACTGGTGCTGGGCCGCTCTTCTCGGCGGTCAGCAGGGTGCCAGGAACTTGCGTGTCTGCCTCAATTGCATCAATGGTAAACCCCTACAATGGCGTTTTGAGCATCGCGCTATGTAGGAAAAGTCCTGAATGTCCCATTGTCTCAGGGGCATTGACGGGAATAAAGATTCCAGAGGACGAAAGGGTTCCAAAGCCGGCCATCAAAGCCGCCGTGCAGGAAAGAATACCAAGTCGCAGGCACACAACTTGCAAAGTGGCCGGGATGCTTCGGCCGGCTCCCACTGGGGTGGCGACTACGAGCCTCGCCCATGGGACCATGCTGGCGATGGCGAACTGGCTTCCTGGTTCCCGGAGCGCCCACAGGCTCTGCTGGTTCCAAAAGCTGGCGGCCTGTCCCGGATGACGTCGGCACCCGCACAGAAACTGGCCCGGCAATCTCTCGGGGCGAAACCTGGCTGTGAGCGCTCGAAGTTATACACGAAGCAGGTGCGGAAGGATGCGCCATGCGCCGCAGTGTGGCGTCCGGTGCCACCAGACACTGGTGGAAATGGAAGAGAGGGGAGACTATGACTTTGCCTGATTATGCCGCGTTCTGGAGAACTAATGCATGATTTGATCGGCTGAAAACACTTTAGCGATGGTTCAAGCGGGGTGAATGGAGGGTTTTATTGGCAGGAGACGCTGAACCATCGCTCGCAGTTTGAAACAATCCCCTGAACTCATCGCGAGAGCGTGAAATTGAGTTTGAGGTGTGTTTTATTGCACTGCCGTCACTCCCGAAAATGTCTGGGATATTCAGTGCAATGCTTCGGTGCCAGGTGCAAAAATGGACGCAAAACACTTGCTCTTTCGTGTTCCGATGCGTCCGGTGGTAACATCTAAACCGTTAAAATCGTCACCAATTTCCATTAAAAATTGCTAAGCTTGACTCTCGTTTGACATTCAAGCGTGGCATTTATTTACTGCAATTTGCTTCACCAACACTGCATTGTATACAATTTTCATGCACATATCGCCTCACTGCAGTAAAGTCGCTCATCTGGTGAATCAAGGTCAGCAGCGCCGCCGCGAAAGCAAGCGCTTAAACTTGTGAATCTGACCCAAATACTGGCCAATTCGCATTGTACTGAGATGCCGTGTCGCGCTTTCAAATACCTGAGATCACGGAGTATAGTGCGGGGAATGTCGAATAGTGCGGACGGATGGGTGGGTGGGTGGGCTGGGTGGAGGTGCGCCTCGAGGGCCCTCTATTCCCCCCTGATCTACCGCACTCTTGCCACGTGCTGTTGGAAATTGCAGATTGGCATCAACAGAATGGTAGACGTCGTGGGTGATCGGTGGGTGGGTGGGTGGCGTGTGGGGAAGCTCAGCCCAGTTGACATGAAGCGCCACAAAAATGGCATAGCGCGAACCCTCAGGGCAGCCTGATCGTCAAAAATTCCGAATCTGATGTGCTGACGTCCGAAATGCGCTGCAAGCTTTTGGTGACTCAATGGCTTGAGGCGTTCGTTGATGGCCGGTCCCCAGGGCGTCCATTCCGGAAGCGAGTCTCCCACAAGCTTTGTAAAGGACACGAAGGCTGAGCCTGTGGCGAATAGCAGGGACTATCCAGGGAGCTCACTTGACAGAACGCACAGTCCAGACGTTCTTTCACTCAAAGACCGGGCAAGAAGATTGTTTGAGGCCTTCGGCGCATGACTGGGAGTCGTGCGCATGCACTTAGGTCTTGGAGGACATTCGGCCAGAGTGAAGTTGTGTATGCACCTCCATATCGTTTTGCTCCTTAGTGGCTCTGTAACTTGGGGCTGGCAGTGGGGTCTCCTTGTTTGCCTGGATCTGAGAGGGCGTCAAAGAGAGCCCTGATGGCGTGGCAGCAGTATTGGAAGGCGCAAAACAGGCAAGCAAGATGTGCAAACACTGTTTCTACTCGGAATTTTGCGCAGGAGGTCATAGTTGCTACACTTTGCTTGGGCCATTGCTACGTTTCCAATTGGGAATTACTAGGGGAAGAGGTTTGCTCACCCACGGAACGTGGTTCCATTCCCTTCATTGTTCTCACTAGCTAATTTGAGTGAATTGGCTTGCACACAAGCAATAATGGAGAATCAGATCGACTCTCTTGCGTTTGGCGCATATCCATATCCCTTTCTGACAGTCGATCTGGAGTTCCGAAACTCGGCCGACTAATGTCCAATGAGATAAGGCATCGGCAGCAGGTGCTGCGGCGTTGGTTTGCCTTGGGAGGAAAGTACCCGGCCACAGAACATTTGCGACGATATTGGCGCGCAAATTTCGCATGTAGAGCTCTGTTTGCTTCAAGCCTATCCGCAAGAAATGAAGTACCTAGCGCACCCACTTGAGAGTGGCCCAAATAGCCCTTGATCCGTATGCCACATAAAGTTGCGGGTTCCATGAACATGAAAACGCATCTGACTATGCTTCGATATACAGCTTTTGCACCTTCGTTTTTCATACAATTTCGATAGATAACTGTGAGTTTCATCTCTGAATTTAAATTATTGCTTCGTTTCCTATGGAAATCGACCAGAAGGCATCGTGTGTTGCTGGGAGCAACGCAAAACAAATAGAGTTTGAGAATTCCTTACAGTTAATGAGTTTTGGCCAATCCCGCTCTCGGAACAGACGACGGCCGTGCTGTGTCAGCGCGACGTTGCTAGCCCTCGATTCTCTTCAACATAAATTACAAATCGGTGCAAGGAGGCCACCGTCAGCTGCAGATTAGGAGGTACTCACTGGACTGTCAGCCCCAGCGGCATTCACCAGTGAGATGCGCGAATCGGTGAAGGGGTCACAAGAACAGCACTTGCTAAGTTGCATGCCCAGCATCCGCCGCAGCTCCCCTGAAGCAGAGATGGGCCGACCTAGAACAGAAGCTGACAAAGAACGGGAACGGAACGACATCCATTCCCGTTCTTGTGTCCAGGGGCCCAAACAGCATTTAAGCACTTTCGTTCCTAGTTAAAGAACGTGAATGCAACGGCAAGCAAAAAATGACATTAACTATCCTGTTAATAGATTTCCACCCAGGACGACGTTGGGTGGGTTGCGCCGAGTTTCGAATCAGGTGCAATCGTATTCAAACGGGTTTCTGGCCCTTCCTAGTACCTTGGGTCAGTCAAAGTACGGAGTGTCCAAGGGTCCGCCCGTTTTGGCGGCTTGGACTTGGCGGGCTTTGGCGGGGCTGAGCGGGGGCGGCTATTTAGGCTCTCCCCTCGGTCCCCCTCCTATCTTGTTTCGCTTCGCGCCACTTGTTGGCACAACCCGAAGGCACCGAGTGCCTTGCCCTCCCCGGCCGTCTTGGCCGAGTTCTTTCTATGACCCGGACACCTGCGAAGCAGTGGCTTCAAGACCAAGCCGTCCGGTTCAACGATGGTCCGCCTACGGCTTCTCTCGACACCGTCTGGCTACCGGACCCCCGTCTCCTTCCGCGGTCAGTCACCAACCCGGTGGTCCGACCTCCGGGGGTCCGTTTTCCTGAGTGGTTCGACGTGAGGCGGACTTCCGAAGGCGCACAGCTCGCGCAGGCGCTGGGGACCAACTCCGGCTACTTCCAGGAGTACCAGAACTGGGCGCCCTACGTCGCGTGGCTCTTCAACCTCACGGCCGCCTTGATCGACTTCACGGCGCACCAGGAATTCCCGCCCATCTTTCGGGACGTCCTCTTGCTGTACCTCCACGCCCAGGTGACGATTACGACAAGATTGCAGAGCCTAATCCGTCTCCAACAAGTGCACGGGGAGCACAAGGGGACGTCCCTCGACGGGTTGTGGCGCGCGCTCCAGACCAACGTTCGGCTGGGCGCCGTTCATCGCCGCTTCTGGGATCCTTTGATCGACGAGCCGCTGGAGCACATACGCAAGGAGGTCCTCAATCAGCAGTTGAAGTTGGCGACCAAGTCGGCTGCCGCCAAGAACCAGGCCAACCTCGATCGCGCCGCTCCGGCTCCCAATCCTGCGGGCGCGTCCACCTCCAACGCTCGCCACTTCAAGGGCAAGAGTTCCAAGCCGCAGGCGGGCCCCAACGCTCCGGCCCAGCCCCCCAAACCCGCCGCCTAGAGGACCCTCCGTACGCTCGTCTTCGGGGCCGTCTCTCCTGGTGGCGCCGCATCGGGGCGCCTTCGCGAGTCTTGCAATGGATCCACACCGGAGCCCCCCTTCAATGGGGCCCGATGGGCCCTCCGGCCCCCTTCGATCAGGGCGAATACCCCTTGACGACCCCGGAGGAATGGCGAGCATGGCGGGAACTGCGGGACGAGTACCTCGAGACGGGGGCAATCGTCCGGACCAACCCCTCTTCCGACGCCCGGATTTCGCGCGCTTTCTTGGTGGCCAAGCCGGCGGAGAAGAGCAAGACCAAATACCGGCTCATCATCGATCTTCGGCGAATCAATCGCCATCTCAAGAAGGTTGGTCTTCGTTATGAAAAACTGCGCGATTTTGGATTTCTGCTGAAGAAACATGATTACTTGGTGGGATTCGACATCAAAAACGCTTATCATCATATTCGGATGAGGGCGGATCAAGAGCATTTTCTTCAATTTCGCATGGGTGGGGAGACCTTTGCTTGCCGAGCGCTTCCTTTTGGCTTGGCCCTCTCCCCCTTTTATTTCACGCAGCTCATGTTGGTAGTGGTCCGTTTCTTAAGGACCCCCAGCTCTTGTCCCAAAGCTGCCACTCGTTTTCGTTTTGGTCGATTAGCGGGGGAGGATTCCATTCTCCAGTACTATCTCCAGTACTCGCGGGAGCTTCCCGTGCTGATTTTGGCCTATTTAGATGATTCATTGCTGCCATGTCGGATCCTCAGCGGCTCACCCAATGGTCCAGTTTGGTCCGCCGGGTTTTCGCCACTCTTGGCCTCGCTTTTAAGGAGTCCAAGTGTCAGTGGGAGCCGGTCCAATGCAAGAAGCATCTGGGGATTATGATCGACACCAATCAGTGCCAATTTCAGGTCCCTCCGGACAAGGTTGCGGCCATTTCGCAGCGGGCCCAGGAGATTAGTCGACGGGGTTTCATTGTTGCTCGGGATCTGGCCAAGTTCTATGGCTCCACCATTTCCTTGTACTTGGCCTTTCCATTGGCACGGTTTTTTTTGACGGATCTATACTCTCTTTTGCGCGGCAAACGTTCTTGGCGAGATCGGCTCTGTTTGACCGCCGCGGCTCGTTTGGAGTTGGCCGCCTGGGCCCAGATCGGTCGGTTGGTGGGCAGGTCGCTCAATTCCGCCTCCTTGGAGCTGGTGGGCACCTTAGCTACGGACGCCAGCCTCACCGGCTGGGGGGCCACTTTTACGCCTCTGGGCGGTGATCAACCCCTTCTTGCTCGCGGATTCTTTGATCGAGAGCTCATTCACATCAATGTCCGTGAAATGCAGGCCGTATACTTGGCCCTGCTGTCTTTCTTTCCTCGCCGGTGCCCCAGGACCGCTTCTCGCCGGCTTCGGTTGCTTGTGGACAACCAGGTGGTTCTCCACTGCCTCAACTCGATGACTACCAAGTCAGCCGGTCTCTTGAGGCCCCTTCGCCAGTTGCAAGCTATTTGTGCGACGCGGAAGTTGCTCCTGGAGCCCGAGTACATTCGGTCAGCGGACAATGTCCTTCCGGACAGGCTTTCGCGTATACGGACTTCGGAGGACTACCGGCTCAATCCGCGCATATTCCAAGAGGTCGTCCACCGCTTCGGGGCCTGTTCAGTGGACCGATTTGCATCCGCTCGGAATGCCCTCTGCGCGGCCTACAACAGTCAACATTGGGATGTGGGTACGTCGGGCGTCGACGCCTTCGCACAGAACTGGACGGGGATGCGCAGCTGGTGCAATCCCCCGTGGAGCCTCCTCGCGAGGCTTGTCGCCTTCCTCGCCTCGAGGCCGCAACTGGATGCAGTGGTGCTCGCGCCAGACTGGCCGAGCGCGGTTTGGTTTCCCCGCCTCCGGGCAATGGCGCAGGCCGAGATCTTCATCCCCCGCCAGCCCAACCTCTTTCTCCCCGGGGATCCGAGCCTCCCGTCCTCCCTTCCACCTCCGCACTGGAATTTGCGCGCCTTCCATGTGGCGCCGAGGATGCACCCGACGACCCTGCGGACCCCACTGGCGATGACGCTCTGAGCGAACCGGAAGCTCCGGCGCCTCTCGCCGGGGAGCCTCCTTCGGATCCGTTCCCCTTGGAACCGGTCCCCGAGGACCATCCGCTGTACGGCACCGAAGTGGATGGCTTGCTGGCGGACGATCGGAGCTGGATGGCACAACAGTTTCTTGCCTCCTATACGGAGGCCACCCGGCGGACTATGCAGGCCAAGTTCCTGCGTTTCCAGGCCTTTTGCGAGGCACATGCCTTGCAGCCGCTGCCCGCTCGTTGCGCCACCATCTACCGCTACATTCGGTTCCTACGTGAGGAAGGCAAGGTGGGCGTTCGTTCTTTGCCGCAGTATCTCGCGGCCATCTCCATGGTGCACCATATGTCTGGGCACCTTGGCTTTTCTGCTTTCGACCCGGTCACCCGCGTCCTCACCCGCGCATGGCGCCGGGATATGCCAGCCCCCGTGCAACATCACCGCCCTGTGCCCATCGAGGTGATGATTCGCATCCTCGATGTGGGATTGACCACGGAGGACGGGGCCTTCCTTCGGGCAGCGTGCGCGGCGTACATCGACTACATCTTTTTCAACCGGGCGCAAAACTAACTTTCGTGCAAAATGTCGGGAAGGGGGTCACGGAAAACAACAGAACATGCATCCTCTTCTCTTTTTGTGCACTCAGAAATGGCAATGTTGCGCACAAATTTCCTTGTTTTCTGACAGCCAATCTTGAGCACAACCGTTTTGCCCAAAAAACACATAATCGTGATGTTGCGCACAAGTGCAGCCTTTCGGACCTTACCAACATTTTGCACGAAAGGCTGTTGCAATCGGGCCACTTCGTTCTCGCGGAGGACATTCGGATAGCTGACGGGGTCGTTTTATTTCGGGAACGCAAATCCAAGCTGCACAAGGATGCGGCCCCTCGATTGCGTTTTCGGTCCTGGCCGACCCAAGGCGCCCCGGAGGTCGTGGATCTCCTTCTTCGATGGACGTCTTTCCGCGACCGCGCCTGGGCCCAGACGGACCAAGCGCCTCGCCATTTCTACCGCCTTCCGGGCGAGGCGTCCCCCAGCTCCAAGACGGTGGCCGCTTGGTTTTCGGACTTGCTGGCCAAGCACCCGACCATCGCTCGAGAACCTTTCACGCACCATGGCCTCTGCGGTGGCGGTGCGTCTAGCTGCTTCGCTTTGGAGGTCGCCGAGCGGCGCATTCGGGACTGGGGTGGCTGGAAGTCAGACTCCATGTGGTCGTACGTGGACATTTTTCGTTTACCCACTGAGTGGGACTTTCGTTTGTTCGGGTGGATGACGATCACCGCCCGCGACCTCCACGCCCAGTTTGGGCACATTTTCTGCCCCGGAGGTGCCTCCCGTGCCCTTGGAGAGTGAATGGGCAAACTGTTAAGTACGGGGACCTCGGGTATGTGGAGTTGTTGGCGATGGACACCTTTGTTGTAATGTGTTGTCGTGTGGGGAACATGACCGGGTGGGTTCAGGAGACCGGTCAGGTGGAAATGACATTAAACATCCTGTTAATAGATTTCCACCCAGGACGACGTTGGGTGGGTTGCGCCGAGTTTCGAATCAGGCGCAATCGTATTCAAACGGGTTTCTGGCCCTTCCTAGTACCTTGGGTCAGTCAAAGTACGGAGTGTCCAAGGGTCCGCCCGTTTTGGCGGCTTGGACTTGGCGGGCTTTGGCGGGGCTGAGCGGGGGCGGCTATTTAAGCTCTCCCCTCGGTCCCCCTCCTATCTTGTTTCGCACCCAGCCCTCCCGCCCTAGAGAGTGGAGTTCGGTTGAGTTGAGGGAGACAACGGGAAGGAGTGGATGACAGAACGGGGAAGGGGTGACTCAGGGTTGCTGTCACAGGAGAAACGTGAAGTAAAGTAAGGGCGAAGCGAAAGGGCAAACTGTTAAGTACGGGGACCTCGGGTATGTGGAGTTGTTGGTGATGGACACCTTTGTTGTAATGTGTTGTCGTGTGGGGAACATGACCGGGTGGGTTCAGGAGACCGGTCAGGTGGAAATAAGGTTTCGGATGCCACAAAGATGGTTTGGTGCGAGATTCAACTTGCCCTAGATATGGGGCTTAGTAAGTGCTTCAGACATCGTCATCTGGAGCCGAGCTGGCCCAGCTCATCATTCCGATGATGCTCTCGTATCAACAGGAACGTCGGTCGATTGAACAAATTTTGGGCAATCGGCTAACATTCCAGCTTTGGTCACCAAAGCTGGAGCACACGCAGTGGTGTCGTCGAGGAGAGGGGTACACAGTTCATTACACGCTTTCCTTTTTCTTTTGCGCGGACAATCTTCAGTGGCGATTCACAAGGAGTGCACATCTCCGCACATGGCTGCATCCAATTCCCAAGTGGGCCCTTCTCGTTTCCATAACTATAGCGATGAACGCAACGCTTGGGCAACAGCTGTTTACCTTCTAAAAATATGGTCCTTGGCTCCAACACGCGCTGCCAATCCGCCACTTCCATCAAGAATATACCACATGATTGCAAACTACAATTTGGTCACATTTTACAAACGTCTGCTTCGTTACAGCCCATACATGTACCATAAAATCAGGATGCCTGAGTCACTGACCCCACAAGAACCTTCCCGTGCCAGCCCAATTTGAAGCCATTCATTTCATGCCACAATTTCAATCCTAACCTCAGCGCAGTGCTATATCATCGCTCGGCTCCACACGAATCGAAGCCAGTCGGTTCCAGCCGACAGTTATTCACTTGCTGAGAGTACAATTCAACCAATGCCTGCAATCCTGGGCCTTGCTTATTTGCTACCTAGACCAACAATAATACAGTGCACCCACTATGCACACGTCATCGTTCACAGAAACTCGTTGGCCCCGCAGCTCCTACACCCCATTCGCCACCGGCGTTCTTGCAAAACTGACTTATTGAGTAAGGAAGTCACACAGACCATAGGTGGCTCCTGGGGGGAAAAAATTTTAGTACACCATACCGAATAGTGCATCGCACCGCGACCAGCAGCATCCGTTGAAATCTGACCCTGAACAAAATCAAGACCACTGGGTGGGCGTCCAGCTTGCTTTCAACCCGCACCACAACACAGTGACAGCAGCTATGAAGAGCGTCGACCTTTGAACTGCTATGTGTGTGGACATTCTCCAAAGAGATATCCACGGCTCAATCAATTTGCAAAGGATAGAAAGAGAAACTTGCAGGGATGTGTGAGGGAATGGGGAAGGGTGTTGGACATGGCTCCCTTGGCGCATTAGGTCACTTGCTGCCATGACGCAAGTTCCCCGTCTCGAACGAGTTTCACCATCCCTCTCATTGACTGCTGGCTGAAAACCTCCTCACGGAGGGCATTCAATTCGCTCATGATCTCATCCCTGCAGCCGCATGGTTCACACAGAACTGCATTCATGGGTCTCACACAGGCATGGTTTCGGCATCTTGACACATCAAACGGAGTTTGGGCACATATGCATTGTCACAGAACATATGCTTCAGATGCAAAGTTCAAACTGCTGCTACCCCACTGCAATGGCTCAGAATATGTGCCCTCTGATACACGTCGCCGTGGGGCACCTTGGGACTGTCGTTCACATCGACTCACACCTGTTGGAATCACCACTGCTGCAGCATGAAAACAGGGAGGGGCAAAGGTCCGTGCGCAAATGTATAGGGCAGCTCACAGAGCATGCGGTGGGCAATTTCCATTGGGCTTCTCATGATCGCCAGCATGTTGCACCACATCATATTGGTAAGAAGCAGTCATCTTCCCCAGAATCCGCACCGAATGTCATAAAGGCAAGCGATTTCCTCATATGCCACATTCAATTCTTCAAAAGCAGCTGGTCCCCTTCCCGGTTGGCCCCTTGGATGCTTTCCGCTGAGAAGCTTCCTTGCTGCCAGTGCAGCAATCCTCTCCTTCAACAGCTCCACCTCTTCTTTCATTGCGACATTGGCCTGCATCACTGGTGACCGGTACGCCTCGATGCAACTCGCTGCATTGTCACCTGCCACTCTCCTGTAGCTCTCCTCGAGCTTGTGTTTGGCCAACAAGGCTTCCTTCAGTTGCTGATCTTTGATCTGTGTACCACCAACAATCACTTGATTCTTTGGCTGTACTCACATGTTTATGTCACATCGTTGCATTGTTCCGTAAAAATGGGGAGCAACATTTAGATGCAGACCTCCCATACAATAAGCAGCTTCTTCAACCTGGTACACCTCCATGATCTACTACCAAAAGGGGTTGAGACTTTGTTGACACGTTCAAATGGCACATCTCATGGGCTGATTAGTGCATTGTGTCACAGATCAGCACATCCACTTTCCACATCCACCTTATCTGGACCACAGGACTGTCCACATCCATAGGTCAAGGCAAACAGGATTGCAGTCCGACGTCAAACTCGATCACTGGAAACATGCCCAAAATTCCAGCTTGCACCTGAAGCTGCCTCCTCAAATCAGCAAGCTCAGCCATCATGCCCAAGCCAGGGCCAGGACCAGCCTCTCCCTCCCTGCCTGAACCCTGGGCATCCCCTTCTGGCTCTGGGCTTGCCGGCTGCCCGTCTGGCCTGCCCTTCAACTGCTCCAACACCTTGGCGTTCTCCAACCCCCTCCTCTTGTCGACCTCACACCCTTTCTGCCTCTGAACATGCTGCTGCATGGCCACGACCTGCTGCTCCGCATGTGCCTTCTCCTGTTCCAGGGCAGCTGCTGCCAGTTTCTCTGCCAGCAGGCTATCCTGTAGCTGTTGCACTTGCTGATCTTTGGCATCAAGCAAGAGCGCAGTGTTGCTAGCACTGGCAGCCTGCTGCCTTGCCTCTACCACCTCGTGCTCCAGGTCTCCGATGATGACATCCCTCTGGTGGACCTGCTCAACAAGGCGCCTCTTTTCTGCCTCAAGGCGGGCCAAACTCTCCAAAAACTTCTGGGCACCTGTAGCACTGCACACATAATGTGGCCTTCAGTTGGAACACTTTGCACAACTGGTGCACAGTTCAATGTCTTTGCTTTGCAGCGTTCTGGGCAGTCTGTTTCAAGAGTGGAGGTGTCGAAAGCCAACCCATGCCATGTAGTGAATCCTATTGCACCAATATGCGGCAAGACAAAACTCCCACAATGGCACATATTCTTGAAGGATTCGCCTCCCTGGTTTCATGTGCAGCTGCCATTTTGCAGCCGTAATTCAGATTATCCATCAGATTGCATATGGCCACATAAGTTGTCAACCTGAGATGCGAATGCAGAAGACTCAGGTGGCAAGTTAGCACTGCTGTCTTATTGGCATACACCACAGACCATCATGGCCGCAAGAACACAGTATTGACTCCTCATAAAAACAGTATCGAGGGACACACTGGATATCTCTGCAAAGCAGCAAAAAAGGCAAGATGCCCCACACACAACAACCGTCCTCAACAGTTCAGTTCAACAGCTACTCAGGCCATTCAAAATGAATGGGGGGCTTCAGAGCGTCACTGCTGCTAGGTTGCATGGAGCTTGTGTCAACAGACATAGGGTGTGCAGAGGAGCAAAATTCGTTACCAAAGCATCAATGCAATGGACTGGCCCAGCACATCCAACTGAGAAACTTGCCTTAAATTGCACTCAGTCCCAACCCCATGGCAATCATGTTGGTGCCTGATGACCCTGTTCTCCAGGGTCAATCTCTCGACTTCCTCCTGCAGCTCTGCCACAATGTTGGACCTCTTCTGGGACATCAACTTCCGTTCATACCTGAACTCCCCAAGCCTTTGAGATGCCCTCTCCTTCAGGTTCTCAAGGTAGCTATCTAAATTCTGATCATGGAACAGAACAGCAGCACATTGAGGCAAAATAGAAGTGAGGAGCATGGCAACTGCCCAGCAGGCCTACTGTCCAGCAAACGACACAAACACAAAGTATGGGAGTACATCTACACACCCAAGAGAGTCACCCCATGCAAGGTCAAGTATCAGGAGCTCCAACCTTGCATCACCCACAGCATCGACTGCGATGTTTGTCTTGAAAAGTGAGGTTTGCCTACCCCACAGGCACATGCCAATGGCAACTACCAGGTCGCTTGAACCTTCTTGCACCTTTGGTCAGCAAGCAAGTTGACACGATTGCCTGGACACCAGCAACATTTGGCACACAAGGCGAGATGGCCCGGTTGACACCACCACTAGCAATGCCAGAATTCGCAAGCAGATGAACATGGTCCTTGGGCCTGTACTGCCCACTTGGCATGAAACCACAAAACATGTGCCGGTAGGTGCAAATGTATGCAATATAGCAACCTGCACTCCAAGTGATCGCAAAGAAAACCCGTGGCCACATCATGAAGGGCTTGGAACTGAAATCCTCCATGACTGTACCTGTCACAGCCTGGCAAGCCAATGCCGTTCTGGGAGAGACCGAGGTACTGGGGAAACGTTGGCACATCTCGGAGCCTACCTTCAGATCGCGCAGAGTTCTTGATATATAAGGCTGCAGGCAGTCTGTTGTGTCGAGAGATACTGTGCTTTCAACATGGTGGATGAAATCGGGGAGAACAATCTGGCCCAGGCTGTCCTCCACACCCTGTGCAAAATGGATAGAAAGGTGAGCATTGATTGCACTTGTAACTGGAGCATGTGCATGGGGTGGAGACGAATCAGAGTGTCGGAGTTCTTGCTATCCGATTCACGTCAGCAACAGGGATGCCAGAGGGCTGAAGCAAGTATGCAATGTGGTCGAACACCGTTGTTTTCAACCTTCACACCACTGATGTTGTTCTGGGTAAACATGAGGCATATGGGGTAACTTTGCCAATCCCCGTGGCTGCTGTTCTGCGATGTTTACGCCATGCGTACTGGCAACACTGGCTGTGCCTCAGCCAGGCAGCCCTGACAGTGACTTCCAGAAGAGAGTCAAACTGGACACCTGCAACACTGTGCTGTTGGCTGCATGCTGCAAATGCTTTCGCATGTTAGTGTTGAGTTTGGCTTACAGGGATGCCCTGGAGGCAGTGGTTGAATCTTCAAAACGAAAGCAACAGGATGGGTGCTGCACACTAGAGCACAAATCTGTCAGGCAGTGCGTAACTTGCTTCATTCAACAGAACGGTAATCACATCTGGCACTCTTGGAGATCATCGTCTGGTCATTCTGTGTGCAGGCACCTGCCTGACATCGGCTTGCCAGGGCCATCTGGGTACAATGGCTGTGTTTTGCCAATTTTTGATCAGCACAATAAATGCACTTGAGCACTGTCAGCACGCACCTGGGCTTCTGGCACCGACTCCCCGGTGTCCCAGAACACACCGCTGCTGTGTCTGCTGGTGAGGGGGTGTGCGATGTCCAAAGTGTATGCCTGCACCCCCACACACAGCTCAAAACTCAGTCTCTGCAGGTGAAGGGCTGGGAAGTTTGAACACACAACCATTGCCAAATCGCCACAACACGATCGTGTTGCTTGGCGAAAGGTCAGAATGCTTTGGTCAGGCATGCAGACCGCTGGTGAATGAACATCGGCATGGCCCGTCTCGCACCGAGAATCTGCCCACAAACACGTTCAATGTGCACAAAGGCGTACCCATCCCGCAAACGGCCTCACAAAGAGCCTCACAATACCCTTCAGTGCATGTGCACTGACGAACAGTGGTTTGTAGGTGAATTCTTCCCATAAACCATGGATCACAACACGAGTTTGAAGCTCTACAACTATCGTGCTATGGGATGGAGACTTGTTCTTTGGTTCCCAAGGGCAACGCCTCCCACTGAACTCCTTGCTCTGGAACGCATTGTATTGCCAGGAGCTGCCTCCCACAAGGTCGGTTTGAGCACTGGAACTGAGAACTAGCACCCACAACAGCACCCACAACGCCTAGGAAAGGCGCTTCTGGTCCTCTTGGGCCATGTGAAACTTCTGTTGCGTCAGTCAACGCCTTGCTCTGCATGGAAAGATCCTTTTGGAAGGAATCCTGCCCTTTCCCATCCCCAAAGTGTGTCTCACATGGTCCATTCTGTTTCTGTCGATCCAGGTCAATGCTTTCCGTAGTTGTCTGCAGCGTACGATCTGGACAGAGAGGCAGCTGCCCCTGGCCTTTGACCAAGGGCATAAGCTGCCTTGAAATTTCAAGACCACCAAGATGCGCCACTGCATTTCCGCCAACAAAATCCCCTGAAGTACCACCCGCACGCAGGATTCAGCAATCACTGTCCCAAATCCCGTTTCAGGCCATAACTCCCCTGCCCCTTGAGTGCGTTGTGGGTGCAGTTGGACAGCAGCAAGCCACTCCGTCCTTGTTCCAAATAGGAGCTTTCAGTGCAACACCAATATCTGTGACTACTTCCGCAACTAACATCAGCGCATGAGCACCATCCTGTAAAGACAATAGCGACAGCAACCTTGCACGCTGCAGGCCCGAAGCCCGCCGACCACGCAGTACCACCGGCCCCACAGCGACCCCCAACCCCAACCCACTCGCCACCACCCCCAACCGAAGACACAGCAGCCAGTGCCTTTCGCCACGCGCTGCGGATCACAAGCACCCTGACACCACGGGAGCGCCCCGGCCACTCACGCCCGCGACCGATCAGCAACCCTGCTTGTAGTGACTGGCCCTAAACCCCGACCCAGCCGTCGTTTGCCCCCTTTTCCAAGTAAAAACCCTCGCCACGGCTCTCTAGAGGTGCAAACCACCTCCTTTTGGCCCCACAGGGTGGCAGCAATCGAGGCCTGTCGCCATGGTGGGCAGCGCCACGCTGGGCAGCCTACTCACCGATGTGGAGGCCTGCGCATCCCCTGTGGCAGCCATGGCGGATGGCGGAGCGGCCGCCGCGGGAGGGGGCGCGCGTGCGGCGGCGGGGCGTAGCCTTTTCTCGCCCGTCCTGGTGACGGCCCCGCCGGGGGTCCAGGGGGTGACGCGCGGCCGGGAGCCGCGCCCTGAGAATGAAGGGGAGGGGTAGAAGGGAGGTGGAGTGATGCGGATGTACCTGCGTGGCAGGTACGTCGTGTGATACGGTGCAGAAACCGCCTTGGCTACAAGGAACCACCATATCGGGGAAAACTCAAAGCTGGGGCATTGTCCCCGGCACAAGGACAAATATTCCCGTGTTCCGAGATGGCAGCGGACCAGGGACTCCACAGCACATGCGGCTGGTCACTGCTTTGGCTGAGTGTTACATGAGGGGCGTGCGCACGAGGGGCATGAATTGGCCGCTGAATGGTATTGTCATCTGCAGCAAATCTGCACCCCATAGTACAGATGGGCGCATCCATCGCACTGAGCATGGCGACGCAGGGGAGCATGCTGTGATGGGCGTAGGACATTGTCATCATATGCAATTACAAGGCCGATTGCGATGCAGAACGTGGTGAAAGCGATGAAGCACGCACAGGGACCCTTCCCGGGAAGGGGCCATTTTCACACTTGTGTCTTCCCGTTCTTATTAGCTGTACTCAGTGATGTTTCTCTCCGGGACGCAGTACCCCCTGGGGTAGCGCCCTCAGAGTATGGGAAGCTCTTTGGGGTCAACTTCACGATGGGACTGGAACGCCCATTGTATGACACAATAGTATGTCCCTCAAGCTGTCATTGTCTCCGCCTGAAGCGGGTTCGAAGCTGCGCACGACGTCATTTGCGCCCCCAGGTTCATTGTCGCGCACCCCAACCTACAGCGCGATGTCGGCCTGCTGCCCTGCCAGGTATGTAAGCCCCCTTCAACGCCATTTTGTGTGTTGCTGGCACCGTCGCGACCCCGTGGGCCCACAGACCAACCCCCGCGCCCTCACCGAAAATCTGAGCGAAGGCCACCTGTCCATACATGGACTGGCGGCCGGCGAGTCGACGCAACAGACAATACAGCTGCCGACCGCGGCATGGATCTGCTCGGGGCTGCGGCGAGAAATGGAGCGTGAACTCGTCAAGCGAAAGGACCGATCGGCATCCACGGTAGTTTGTGGCGTGCCTAGTGCCCTCGTGGTGTCTGATGGGCAAGAAAGGATAGTGGCATTCCCCCCATCCTGCACAGGTACAAATATCAACTTCACTAGGACAACGCGGTCGATGTTTTGGCTCCAAACAGCTGCAAGCAGGTGCGCCCGGAACAGCTCCATGGGCCGCGACAACCGCTGAACAGGCGAAACCAAAAATCATGCTGTGGCATCTAAAACACGGATGGAACCCACATTCGGGTGCTCCTCCCGTGTTGAGTGCTTTGATAGCCAAGTGGCAGGTCGCAGCCGCGTTTCGCAAATACCCAAATCGGCTTGATTGACGACAGAAATCAGATACAGCGAGCAGTCGATCGATCGCCAGCGGTCGGTTTAACTAGGCGTGGACAGTGCACTGGGCGTTTGTTTATCCCTGGGACACGAACCTCACCACACACGGGAATCGCGGGGTTTTCGTCTGCGATGTGACGGCGATGGGACGTGACGTGAATGCGCGCTTCGAGAGCCAGACCTGTTCCGTGGCACGCCGCGTCGTGCACACGAGGTAAGCAGCGTCGGAGGTATCCGGACCCAGCCCTCCGCATCTGGAGGTGCTGTGGCAACAAAACGCTGGGGAAGGCGAGGGGGGCTCGCCGCTAGCGGCCATCGGGAGGTAGGGTGCCATGTTCGCCGGCTTGGCGCCGACGATTTTCACGGCCCTGCAATGGGGTCGTGACACACGCGACACCGGGGCTGCCTGCATGGAAACCGTGCCCACCCCGCGCCAGATCCACGGCTTGGATGGGCGGGCACGGGCGGGTAGGGATGATGCTGCGGAATTTGCCCGTGCCGCATGGACCCGATGATAGACATCTGGGCAGAAATCAGTCGCCGCGTTCCCATGTGCGCCCGGCGCGATTTCGAGGTCGATTTGGCCGGTATGCGCTGGCGACGTGCTGAAGTGCATTGATTGGCTGGTGCGGCCACAGTTGTGGGGACCTCCTCGTGCATTCCTCAAGGCATCCGCGTGTCCAATTGACTCCGGTGGCGTCTTACGGGAGTTGGTCGCACTAGCGGCAAGTCTCCGTGGGCTGTCATGCTGACTCGCCGCGTTTTCGACTTGCGCAAACACGAAACATCGATTGCACCAGCCACCAGAGGTCGCCGTTCTTCTCCCTAGGCGACCCGGCAGCAGGCAACGTGGCTTGGAAGTGGCTTTGTGCACAACACCAGCCACCCGGGAGCGACAGCGCTCACGTGATTTGAAACCGGCCCAGCGTGCGTCGCATGCAACCGACAATTTGCGGGGCCGTTGACAGTGGACGCACTCTGCCATGGGCTTGGGCTGAGATGCCGCAGTGTTTTCACAACTTCACGCCTCGAGACGGATTTTCAGGAGCACCCCACCTGGAAATTAACGCAGCTCCTGACTCGTGCACGCGACCCTTCTGGGCGGCCACATGTCCGTTGTGCCATTTTGGATGGAGCCGCATGCGTCAGGATTCAACCATCTCTTGCCCGTTCCAAGCTTCGTTCTCCCGCCTCATGAATGCCTCCCTCTCATGGTTTACATGAATCGCAGTGCCGATCGCCTGTGTGGCAGTAGAACGCAGCTGTGGTATGTCCTGTCTCAAGATTGCGATGCCGCGGCTGGTGGCAGGAGTGGAAGGGTTGCCACTGTTCCGGCATCGCGCAATTCGCAGTCACAACGAATGATCACCAGTTTGAAAACTGCAAAACCTGATTGCGGCCTGAAAATCCTGAACGCAAGTGTGCAAGCTGACCTGTCACTGAAAAGTTATCTTGCTACTGGTAGCTGCACTGTGGCTGATCCTGATCTCAAAATAATACAAGACCTGTTGCAGGAGGCTGATGCAGGCCTCGCTCAGCTCGCCCAAGGGCTTGGTCGTTGTATACCTCGTGTGTGATACGTTGCTTGAAATCTACGGAATCAGCTGTGCTGGCAATGTTTATCTGGTGCTCAAAGCATAAGATAAGAATAACAAGTGCAGCCAAGGTTCTGGCTCCCAATCCAGCAAGGGGGTTGGATCATTCGTAAGCTCTCAGTTTGGCTTTCACAAAACCAATATCAATCGCAAGCTTTCGTAATTCTGCTGAAGTGTTGGGTGTAAATTCAGGGATTCATGAGGATTGCCGAATAATTTTGTACGATTGGGACAATCACAGAAGTTTACAAAGACCACAGGCATGTCTTTCACTGCAGAACGCAAGAAACAATCACATGTAGAAGTGACTCCTCACCTGATGAAAGCCCAAGAACATTTATTTAGTTAGGGGTGATCCTTGATGTGGTGTATCATAGGATTTGGGGACACCGCAAATGAAGACCATGGAGACCCAACAAGTTGTCGTCATGAAGGGCCAGATTTTCCTGCTGTTCGTGCTCATGGGCGTTGCTGCAGCAGAGCACAATGGGCGAAGACTCATGGGGCATTCTACCTACACCTCTGTTAAGCATACGGAACTGCCAGCCTTGCAGCAATCAGATGGCCACAACAGAGATCTGAAGCTGGTGCGGACAAGTGTTTGTACTTTTTCTTGTGGGTGACTGGAGAATCTGGGTTTGATGAGCCCCTGACAAACCACTAAACGATAAAAATATAATTTTAGTGTATCTGGCAGATAGCCACTGCAGAAGAAAGATCTGCTCAAACTCCTGCCTCTGGTGCACCAGTCCACATCAGGTGCCAGCTATGCAGGCACTCGCATGTGTGAAATGCTCAGAGCAGAAGGCAAGAAATGACGCAGTGCTGCATTTTCAGAAACATACGTATGCCCACAAGGCATTTATGCATGGGAAGTTCTGCATGTTTTCCCTTTCCCTTGTGCCTTGGCGCCCGGATATTTACAGGTTGCCTTGACGGCTGTTGATGTGCCATGCACAGCTCTTTAGTCCGAATTCGGATGGTGGCTCTGGGTTGGGCTTCTTCGGTGCCCTGGGCTCTCTGATTAGTAGCATAAGCGAAGATGAGGACAACGGCGACAGGCCAGGCAGGCCGAAGCCTCCGATGCCTTTCCTCAGGAGGGGGAAGTGCCAATGTGGTGGCCGCGTCCAAAATGACATTGTCGATGATTTCTTCCGATACTGCGACAGCCCGGATGGAAACTGCTGCAGTCACATGAGCACCGCTGGAGCTGGTGATCTTCAGGGATGCCCGTGGTGAGCTCTGTGCTTTGGTTTGGGCTTTGGAATCCCTGTAGCGCTCAGCGCACCGCCTGCAAGTATCATGTGAAAATGCAGAATTATCCGCGGCTCCATACTGCTCACGTTTGCAAGTGGTTCGCCATATTGCACAATGGCTTTCCATATTTAGATCAAGCTCAACTGATTGAATCGCCAACACAACGCTCAGCTCCTCGTTGCACGTTTTAGCAGCGTACCTGGTAACTACAATGTGAACAGCATAGAAAAATACCAAATCGCATGATTTCCGCCGCATTCTGGTGCAATTTTAAATCGCCGACTTCCTGATCGAGTTCGCCTTGTCGCCCAGATGCTGACCACTGTATCAGGATGGTGGTGCCAACTGCGGTGGCATCGAAGATGCTGCCACACTGCCTCTTTACGCTCTTGATCCGTGCCCTTATTGGGATGCGATAATGTGAGCCACAAGAGTTGCATTATATATACATTACGTATTATACAATTATATATAATTATATGTAATTGTTTATATAACAATATATTACACCACCGTTTCATAAGTCGTGTCCGATCTCTAATTCCTGCTCTAGTTTTGCAAGATCAGCTCAATCGGTGGATCCATGACCAGATTCAGATTCCTTGGTCGATTTTGGTTGATGTGGATCTTTATTATGTTGGTCTCCACCATGCAATTTAATATGCAACACTTTCAAAAGTGCCCTTGTTGAAATAAATGCATGTCCTCAATTCCCTGCTGCGTTGATGCATTTGGTATAATCCGGTGTGTCCTAATCCAATTCAAAGAAATTCATTGAGTACCCTGTTGCAGACAGCAGATAGGCACTACTACACCCTTTTAGCATATTGAAATTATTACCATAATATTTTGGGAGGATCGTTTCTTCCAGTATGCTGAATGTTGCTACCAAAATTCTTGCTTGCAACAATTGTCTGCGGTTGCTTCAATCCAGGGCGTTTTCTTAGTTGATTTAGTATGTATGGCCTTCAGAACCTTGGCAAATCAGCAAGGTAGATTCTCTTGCACTGATCAAGGTGTCTGTTGGCCTTTGACCATCACTTGCTCATTATTTTGTTTAACACTTAAGAGTTTGCGAACTCCAATTCTTTTCCTTGCAAATTCTGCTTGGGATCAAGCCCAATCTTTAGTGCAAACCAACCACCAAAGCACACTTCTCTCCTAATGACAGTTCAGATCAATTCACCTCTTAAGGGCAAGGCAAATATGGTGTACCCCATTCAATGCCCGGAAAGAATGAAAACTCGCATATCAGCTCTTCTTGGCATATCGCTAGAATGGCAGTAGCATCTGAAACGTTTGAGAGCTCTATGCATAGCTCCTGATATGGCGCCTCGAAGTTGTTCAGTGAAGTTTTCTGACTCACGCGTTTTGATCTCCGTTTGTGCAAATTGGGTATCGGACACGACTTATGAAACAGAGGTAGCACACACATACAATGTAGAGTGTGTATTTGGCGATTGCAATGAATGAGTGCAAAATTATCTTGCAAGGCAGCGGATTGCCACATGAGTAGTGCCTTGCGATGGAAGTGATTGTTGTACATGTGCTTTTGTGGAAATCGTTGGTGCGATTGTTTGTGCGATGATCACCATTGATCGTATGCGTGAAAACATTAGTATCAAAATGTGATGTCATGTTACAATACAATAAGTTATTGCAAATACATGTTTGGAAGGTTTTTCAATATTTGTTGGAGCTTGAGTAGAAATTTTCACGGCAATATTGAGAATTAATTGGCTACCATTTCTTTTTTATGGATATGGTATCATTGTGTTAATTTCAAATGGGGACATCAACATATCAATTTTTCATAAGAATGCCTCTGCAAAATAGACATAATTCATGATAATGGGCCTAGGAGCGACGCAGCCACCACTGGCAGCATCCCATAAAGCGCGAACTGGGTGCCCTCCACCACGAGTGTAACGGGTGGAGAGTCCGTGGAGAGATGGAATGCTTGAACGACGAAAATTGTGCTAAAAGCAGAGATCTGTTCTTGCATAAATACGATTGGTGGGGCTTTCCGTTGGTTTGTGTTCATATCATGTCGAACTGCTTGGAAGCCGTTGATGATCTAAGCCAACTTAAGTAGCAATAGATGGCTAATTTACAGTGCATGCTACCATGAGGATGGCTGTTGCGGCGGTTATGCAAGCCTCGGTTGCTGTAGCCGTGCAGCCGCATATGGCTATGACGCTGCTATGCCAATGCAGCTGTTTGACGTATGCGCTTGGAACTGTGTCGACCGTGCGTTCATATTGGAGCGCCGAAAGATGCGCAATATCTGGAATTTAACTACTGTACCCCTGTGTTGCAGCGCATCTTCAATTGCTTGTCAGATTGCCCCTTTCAACGGCGCAGAGATCATGGCTGGGTGCGGCTACAACTACGTCTGCGGATTATGACGGTGACCCATATCGGCAGCGCCACAATCAAAAGTCCGTGTGCCTCTGTTCTTCTGTGACTGGGGATGAAGGCGGTGAGACTAACCGTGGACACAGTAATCAGAGTTGGACTTGAGAGGGCGGAGTCCTGAGTTGCAGGTGGTTTGCTGCAGGCTGGCATTAGTTCACAGCTTGAACAAGAACGCATGTGTGCCTGCGCGCTTGGCGACCTCCGCCTCTGGACACCGTTGCCCTTATGCCCATCACGCAGGATCAAGGTTGGGTGGGGACGGGTAGCAATAAATTCCCAGCGCCCCAGACGAGTCAAGCATCTGCAAGGAAATGTTTCATCGATCGGTGGTTTGGCCATTTGCCGTCCACAACCGATGTGACATAAAGAATGGCCTGTGCACAGATGGCGGCTGTGGTTTTGAGCCTATTGGCCGATCACCTTGCCCGGGGATTTGTGTGCGTAAAGGGAGGTTCTGGTCGAGCTGGTGGCGCTCAAAGTAGGCAGTGGAACTGTGGAGGGATTGTGCACTGAACTGATTAGCTATTGATTGAGATCACTGGATGGATTGGATTCATTATGGCATCGCGGCCCTTGCTTGGACCAGTCCACCTTCAATTGAACATGTGTTGACGTCGGACCGGCCGAGTTGTCGCACACATTTCAATTAGTCATTCCCTGTCTCCGTTTTGAGGACAACGGTGTCGTGTGGACACCATGTTTGCGGGCTGACGCAATGGAGCAAGTGCGTTTGTGAGGATGAGCAGATGTATGCACGTCATTGAAACGGACGACGCATTTCATTACAGTGGCACTTCTGGCATAGCCAATGTTGGTTCTAATGTCAAAGTGTGCATCGACTGTAATGGGGGAGAAATGAATGCCTCATCCATTCAATGCCCAAACAATTCTGTGTGAAGGCGTTGAGTGCATACAGTAAGATGTCTAGTTGACTGCAATATCAGCCACCCAGTGAAAGGCGCTCCTGCTGCAACGACTCGAAACGCCGCTGCTCGGCGACCAGTGCGAGATATTTTGCTGCCGGCCGTATTTGCAAGTCGGCAGACTCGCGCTGACGCCCGCCATGCCTCATGCCACCATCTGGGAACCAGCTCCATTCCGAACGATAGCTTTCGCAAAACGGTTCTCATCACCTTCATGGTGTCGCACATCAATGCGACTGACCTCTTGATCGTGTCCATACCAAACGCCATATATCTCAACCAACACAGCAGTTGTGGCCAATTCACCACTCCAACTCTACCTGCCCAGGAACTGGCCTTGTCAATGCACCCATGGCTGGTATGCCGTAATGCAATAAATCCAGGTGTCGGGCACTTCGACTTGGTTCCCGCACCTACAAGCTTGTGGCATGAAATTAGTGGCTCTGTCTTTTCAGTGAAGATCTCTTCTTGATTCGGACACCCTCAACCCCAAGCCACTGACACTGACTGGCGTTCGCCTTGTCAGTGAAAGAAGAGGCATCGTTACAGAAAAGACATAGGGACTAACATATTCTCCAGGCTTGTGCACATGACACGTGTGCAAGACACACGTCTTGCATCCTGTCAAGCTGAATATATCAGTCCCTCTGCCTTCTGTGTGGATCCCTTTTTCATCCGCTGACAAGACCAACGCTTGTAAGTGGTTTAGTGGTTTAGGGTTTAGGGTGTCCGGAAACAAGATGGCATCAATACCCAAGACAGAGTGACTAATCTCCTGCACAATGAAGAGCAAGGCCCTTGACAGGGGCATGTTCATTGTAGGTCATATGTGTGTACAAGAAACAAGGAAACATGGTGTTGCATGGCCATTATGTGTGATTGCTGACTATGCAGAGGCTGTGTCACGGCCACGTGTTCTCTCCCTCTTCAAAGGAGAGAACCAAACCAGAGACCAAAATTTAGAGCACTCAGAGACAAGAAACAACCAATAAAGATTCCAGCTAGAAGAACACAAGCCACTTGATATTGAACCGTGCCACAAATTGGGCAAGAATGCAAATCAAAAAGAGTCAGGGGCAAGGCACTAAAACTTTCCCCCTTTCCTGCACACTCCCTTCTTGCACGCTCAGCCTCCCACAGAAATGTAAGGCACCCCTTCAAGGCAGCAACCTCCCTGGCCAAGGTTGCCAAGGGGAGATTGTCCCTTAGCATCAATGACATCAATTTCTGATGAGTGTTTGCTACGACTCTTTGCACAAAAGGAGCATCACGAATAGAAATGCCAGAATAGAGCAAAAGTTGTTCACAAACACTGCAATTACAAAGGCATGACCCCATGCTTTCTACAATTCCTACTACTACACTACACCATTCTCCCGTTGATTGGCTGGCTCATGTGCACCACCAAGAGAGACCAAGATGTTGTATGGGTACAAAGTCACCTCCAATTCTTCAGGTGTGTTACGCGCACCAGTCTGATGTGGGGGACGCCCTACTACTGGCCCTTGGTGTGGGGGACGCCCTACCCAAGATCGTATTGTATTCCTTGTCCTACGGTAACCCTTATCCTTATAAGGATATGGGAGTAGGAGGGGTGGTCCCGCCTAGGTCCCCGTAAGGACCTAGGTGCCCGGCGAGGCGGGTCCGCGGCTCAAAGAGGGCAGGCGCCCCACACCCACAGACTTTTCGTATCATTTGGTTTCGGAGCCACCTGAGGGTGGCTACCACGCTTCCGCCTGGGCGGACGCGCAAGCGTGGAGCAACGGGCTCCCTCCCCGGCCTCCACCATGGAGGCCGAGGAATCAGACAGTTCTGCCCGCAAGGGCACCCCCGACACGTCGGGAGAGGTTGACACACCCCGGGAGGGGACACCGACTTCGGTTGGTGAAGTTCAAGCCCGGGATGGGCAAGGAGGTGAAAAAGTCCGGGAGGACACGGCTGGACCCTCCACAGCCACTCCGCCACCTGTAGAGGAAGATGAACCGATGGGGGAAGCGAGTGCCCCACCGGCGGCGGAGAAGAAGCAAGAGCAAGATCAGGGAGCCATAGCGGCGCTGCTGCAGACCCCTGGTATCATGGAGCTCTTGGAGCAAGTGGCGGATGTTGCGGCCCAGAAGGCGAGAGCGAAGCGGGAGGAAGAGACCGCCGAGAGGATCGCCTCACTGGAGATCGCCGTCAACAAGGCCAAGAAAGAAGCTCGAGAAAAAGAGCTGGCCATGAAGAAGGCGAAGCAGCAGAGCCACGAGGCACAAGAAGCCAAAACCTCCGCCGAAGACCAGGTCAAGGCGTTGAGTGACCGCCTCCTGAAGCAAAAGCAGCGGGCCCAGGAGGCAGAAGAGAGAAGCGCCCAACAGGTGGTGCCAGCTGTGAGGGCCCCCAGTCCGTCGGAGCTGCCCATGCCAACCATTCCAGAGGAAGACTGGAAGGTTGCTGGCAAGCAGCGCTCTAAGCGGAAGAGTCCATCGCCAGGTGAGCGGCCGATGGAAAGTGAGAAATCTCCATATCAAGGCCGGGAGGCCAAAGCCTTAGGGCGAGTTGAGAGAATGCAAGGCCGGAAGGTCAAGATCCCGGAGCTACGGCTCAAATCCCAGGTGCATGTGAGAACACCTAGTGGATCGGACGGGACGGGAGATGAGTCGCTTACAGAAAGCGCTCAAGCAGTATGCAGAAAAAGTCCGCCAAGGCCGGGAGGCCACAACTGGAGCCCCAGGAGGCCTGCACTGCCTGAATGGGGACCTGGTGAAAGCTCAAGAGTGCTGGAATTTGTTCCAGACACTCGAGATCCGTATAGCCGGCAACCACCGTGCCGTGCAATGTGGACAAAGTTCCACAGTGATCTCGTCGATGAGCTTGACGAGGGGTGGCGAATGGCCGCCGACCAGTTTGGAGAAAGGTTGACCACCGCCCGACTGGTACGAATTCAAAGGTGGTATGGTCCTGGAATGGCAGATCAAATTGCCAAAAAGGACCCAAATTGGCCAGAAAAAATGGCCTTTGCGCTCAGGCACATCCCAGAACCATGGGACTTGAGCGATGGGAGTCCAGAGAGACCGGACCCCAATGATCCCCACGAACGGTAGGAGGAGATCTCGGAGTTGTCGTTCTCATCTTGTGCATCTCCAATGCCGGGAGACATGTCCACCCGAGCACAAGTGCACAGAATGGAGAAAGAAAGACGACGCATTCGTAACCGAGATCGGTTTGCTCGTGCCAAGCAGTTGGACGAACGAAAGGCCAGAAAGGCTAACCAGCAACGAGAGCTGAAAGCGATGCGGCGTGAACGGGATCGCCAATTGAATCCCAAAAAATATGAGCGTAAACGAGCTCACAAACGCCAGCGCAAGGCTGAGATCAAGCGGTTTTTCTCCGCAGGAGGCAGCCAAAAGGCGCAGCGCCTAGAGGTTAAGCCGCCGGTCGATGAGCTGGACCCGGCCGAGCAGGCTAAGGCCTTTGCCCACATTGCCAAGAAGGAGGGGACCTCCAAACGCTGGGCCGATCAGCAGGACAGTAGCGGCAGTGACAGTGGTGTAAACCACCCTGCCCACTTTGTCCCTACCCAACCGGAATAGGCATCGCCGTCGGTTGTGGAGACCAGCGTTCCCAAGGTGGAGAAAACGCCAGGGAAGGAGACCCAGCCTAAAATGGCAAAGGCGAAGGAATTACCCGGCAAGGAGAAAGACCCGCCTATGAAGGCGAGAGATCAGCCTGAAAAGGCTAAGGGGAGATCCCAAGGCCTGCAAAGGCCAACCACAGGTGACATTCGTGTCGAATTGCCCTTGCTGCAACCTGTTGAGAACACCAAATTGCGTAACCGTGCAGACATCGTTGATTCTGCGGGTAACGACGATGTTGTGTATCTCGGTTCAGCAGGTGAACCTGCCAGTCCCATTCCCCTGGAGAGACGGGAGACATATGAGGTCCTGCAGAAGCAGGAAGCCGCTTTGCAGCGAGCAAAAGCGGATGCAGAGAAAGCTGCTCAGCTTCGTTCCTTGATGGGGAATGAAGATTATGCAGCATATATGGAACTGCAAGAGGCGAAGCAGGCCTCAAGGGGACGGCAGGAATTGCAGTACAAACCGGCATTACCAGGACCTGGCTACCAGGAACGCCGTGCCCAGCAAATGGCGGCTGAACAACGTGGTCGGGCAAAGGAGCCGCACGAGGCACCCAGACCAACCCCAGTAATACATACCCCTGTCATCCAGGACAGGAGGGGATTCTGGGATACATTGGGTGCATTCCACGACCCTCATGGAGGGGTGTACTTTAAGGGGTATTATCATCCCCGTGGGGGTCATGCCCCCTATCGTGCACAAGTCCCACGGGACGCCCTCCAACGTATACCAGTGAAACTGCGAGGCCTCTTTGATGCTCAGCAGTCAGCACTGGGTATATACATGCCAGAGGGTCAAGAAGCAGCCACGGAGTGGCAGGCCATCCAAAGAACTGGCCGCAAAGTCCCCGAAGAGGGACCAGCTCAAATGCCCCCGGGACCATCGATGCAAGCAGGTCCCTCTCAACCGGTTCGTCCAGTGGCTCAGCCTGAATTGGCGCCAAGACAACCGGTGAGGCCTTATACAATGGGGCAGGCTGGACAGCGGGTGACACAGCCCCCAGTGCAAATTACGCAGCAGAAGATTCAAAGGCTGCAGGAGATGTCTCCATTTGCGCCGGGATCTGCGAGGTACCCGCCAGTTCAGTATTACCAGCCAGGGATGGCAGCACAGCCAGGGATGGCAGCACAGCCAGGGATGGCCACTCAGCCAGGAGTGACGGTTCAGCCCGGGAGGGCATATCAACCCCGAAGGGGACCCCATGCGGAGGAGCACCCAACACCCGTGTACAAGGACCCGTCCTATCTTGGGGGATCGGGCAGTTACGAGAGGGTGTACAATTATCCGCCCAGCCATTTCCAGACCCAGGAACCTCCAACTGAGGAATTCCTGTTTGGAATAGAGGAAGGCGAGGTTGTTGAGCCACATCGGGCGGAAATGGGGCCTCCCCCACCTCCGGAGGGGTACAATCCCCTAGGACCGGGTTACACCGGACAAGCCTATTTGGCAGCGGCGCAAGAGGTACCATATGCGCCGGTATATTACCAACCCGGAAGGGAAGCTCAGGTGAGCATGAACATGCCTAAGATGAACAGTCAAGGCATGAAACCCCCTAAGTGGAATGAAGATAAACATGCCTTGACCAAGTGGTTGCAAGAAATCATTATGTATTTCAAAACCACTATAGCACCCCGGACGCAATGGGGATGGATAGCACTGAACACTCTTGAAGAGTCAGTGAAGCACGGCCTACTAGCCCAGTTAGGGCACATATGGGGAATAACAATTGATGCAGAAGTGCTCTCGCAGCCAGACTTTCAACTGTCATGGGAACAGTTCAAGTATGGCATGGAGACACTTTATGATCACAAATGTTCCGACTTCGAAATTCGGTCAGAAATAGCAGCCTTTACAAAGGCAGGGACCTCGGGTCCCGATACGATCAAATACATGCAGCTCTTGGAACAAATGTTTCTCAAGTGTGAAAACGAACTTGATGATTTTTCCAAGTTGCATGCATTGTATACCGGACTTCGTCCAGACATCATGTGACGGAATTACTTGGGGAGACTGTTTACTCCCTCGACTTTTCCCCCCCGTTCCCTGAGGCCTCTTATTGGGAACATTATTGTCTTAAATTATGTTGATTGACAGCCTGATTAAAGGCCCTAGTAGATGGGATTAGGGCCTTGAGGAGGTACTCCTTTATATGGGTGATTTCTGGCCGGCTGCGGTACTTTATGGCAGCTTGGCGGACGCCTGTACTTTGCACGGGTGACTTTGGTTGTTTTTGGACCCACGGCGGGCGACCCGGGACGCGGTACGCCCTGCCGCACAAAACGGATGTGGTTTGAGTCATCAATAATCTTATTGCTTGCCGATTCTGGCAACCACCTCCGGATCGCGCGGATCGGACCACAATCCGGCGCGACCGAGCTCGCAGCATCCCGGCCTCCATCGCCGCGCACTCAGCGACCTTCCAGGGATCTGGGCCCACCACCTCGGAGTGCAACGAGCGCGCGCCCCGGTCAAGCTGCGGCCAATCGCGGCCGCGCGGGCCATTTCGGCCATTCGGGCGACAAGGCGGCGGCGCAACGCGCATCGACAAAACCAGCACCCCATCAGCTGGTTTCGGAGCTCGGAAGCTGAGGCGAACCGCGGCGGAGGGCTGCGAGCGAGTGAAAGAGCGGGGCGACCCAAGCATTGGGTCGCCATTCGACGGGTCGGAGGAGGCGGACTCGGATACCCGGCCGGCGACCGCCGAATCGAGCCATCGATCGGCGAATCGCCGCGGCAAGCCCGGCGCCCGACGGCGGGAGGCCTTCCCAGGCCTTCGCGGCGGAGATTGGACGAGCGCGAAGCGAGCGCGACCCTTGCCACGCGCTGAGGCGGCGGGTCGGCGGCGGAGGAGCACCCAGGCACCTCGGAGGGGATAGTCAGCCGCATCACGGCACCGGTCTGACGTCAGAGAGGCATCGCGGCACCCCCTCGGCGGCGGTACACTGCGCAGTGACAACGGCACCGGTACAGCACGCACCCGGCACGGCACGCGCTGACGCAACGCTGCGCAAGGTGACACAGCACCCCGGAGTGGCGCGCGAGGGGCGCAGGCTGACGTAGGACTGCGCAGGGTGACACAGCACCCGGAGCGGCACACGGCAGAGCCAGACGGCCACCAGAGTGCCAGGAGGAGTTCAACCGAGCCGTTGCAAGTACTGAGGCTTCTACTACCGTGCTAAAGTACTACACCAAGGCCAGTACTGCACCCAAGTACTACACCAAGGCCAGTACTGCACCAAAGTACTACGTTGAGGCCAGTACTACTTGAAGTACTGCACCAGCGGCCAGTACTTAAGGGCTTGGAGAGGCAGTTGGACTACTCAAGCTGTGGCCTCAAGGAAACCAAGGGAAACTCCAAGGAGTTGTGGCCCCTTGAGGTGGGTTGGCTGCTCATTCCTGCACAGGTCCAAGTAGTTGGGGGAAGGAGTGTGCACAGGCGGGCCCCTACAAAGGGACTGTGTCCCCCCAGCCTTGGACCCAACCCGTTTTGAGGGTTGGTAGACCTTAGGAAAGTCCTAGAAGTGGGCCAGCCTTCACCAATAGGGTGTGACCCAGGGGCCGTCGCGATCCCCGGCCGGTAAGGCACTAGGCCACCCACAGTTCTTCCCTGCCCCAGGCAAGGGGCGATTGCCGCAGCATTAGGATTCTCCTTGGAATCCTAGTACTGTAGCCGGTGAGGGGGGAACCGTGTCTATTAAGGACTACGTCTCAGGGGATCCTGAGATTGGGGAGTTC